>SSSL01000056.1:0-36617 GCA_008086715.1 Sitobion miscanthi
ATTATACATACATGTACATAGGTCGCATATCCTTAGATACATATATGGCTACAAGTGCAACAGAAAGAACTGAGAAATATGAATTAGATAAAGGTACCCATTGGCACAAATAGGGGGGGGGGCAGTCCCCCCAAACGTCAGTCAAGTCCCCCCAGTTCAAAATCTAGTTATAAGTACTATTTATTATATTCTGTGGTACTAAGCAATATGGCCTATGGGGAGGGGGGTTTGAGTCTCCCCAAAAAATTTTGCGCTGGGCCTATAAAAAATTATTATCAAAAGACAAACAACAAAAACAAAGGCACCGATAAAGCTCTAATGGTTATAATAAGTCATATTTATAGCAAGTTAGACAATAATAGAAATTTTTCTAGATTAAAAAAGATTAAAAAAGATTATTATATTAAAAACTTGCTTTATAAACTTTAGTACAAATGAATTGTCACCATTGGTAATAATTATCTAAAAGCTGATTAAAAAAATTTTAATGAATTTAATATAAATACATTGACTGCTATTAGTAATGACAGTTGGTGTAATTGCCCTACTATTTATCCAGTACAAAAGTAAAATGTCTAGATATTACTATAGATACTAATCTAAAATGGCAAGATCAGATTATTATTTTATAATGCTAGTATTAAGATGGCAATGGAACTAAATATTAATGTTAGTTTGTTTACAATCTTTAGTTTATATAAAAAAATGGTCAACGAAAAAATTAAATTACTAGCATAGTAAAATGTATTATAGTTGTATTTCAGTCAGATTGTTATATTATTCTGGAATCGATTATTCTTATACCATCTATAATCGGCTAAACTGTTAATTATTTATTTAGATTAGTAACTGTAGGTACGAGATTTATAATAACCATCCTTGTCTTCACAACAAGCTCAGCTTACGGAGACAATCATTTATTTACAATGTCATACTTAATAAGTAATAATATTTGTATTAATTTCAATGTATAATTATGTACCTTAACATTTTTTTTAATGAAAATAAATAAATAATAATAATAATATAACTTTTAATTTATTTTATTGTAGCTAAATGCCTCAAATTCAAATTTGTTATCGATACATTTTTTTGGATATTTTTTCTAAAAATATTAGTTTTAGTTCTTTAAATTGTATAACGTTGAATATTTAATAAATTGTCTGTCTGAATAAGTAAATGATTAAACAATTAGGAATATTGTACATGTGTAATTATTTTGGAAACCTTATTCAATGGCCAAATGTCATTAGTCATATTTATTATTTTGTAATCTACAGCCATTGGTGAGTATAGTTATACTAGTCAATAGTCATACTACTCATAATTAGGAATCTCATACATTATACATATCACGCGATACATGTACATTGAATATATTATGACATAATATGGTAGTATTTATAGGTAAATTAAATGAAAATATGGAAGCAAGTTTTGAGTTAAACATGGTAAAGTTCAGTCAAGAAAATAATTATAATTTATAACTAGTTTTAAACAATATAAAACATTATAATAAAAAAAACATTAATATTTTACTACTTTTGAAAACCAACTCATTCAGTGCTTTACTTGATTAATGGTTATTGAGCTAAACCATATAACTGTTGGCAAAATTCATAACTATTGTAATAATTAAAAATACAGTACAGCTGCACAGGCCACAGTCCAATATTATGTAATTAATTTAAAATATTAATTATTGAAATTCAAATAGTGACATTTAACAGTACCTAAATTAGATCAACAACAAGCTATTCATTAAAAAAATAAACTTTTAATTTGCAAAAAACGAGTGACGTTCACTATATATGAACGTGAATGCGCGATCATGAACAACATTCTTTCCAAACACTGATAATTATTTGTATTATATTTAGCACTTGTTAATCACTTTTCCTTAATTATTTGTACTTATAATATTAATAAAAAAAAGGAAATAAAATCTTGTAAAACATTATATTCATAAATACTATTTGTCAATAGTAAAAAAAAATTATGACATTACTTTTTGAGTTGTTTTTTCTTCCTCAATCTTCTTTTGCTAATAGTTTTTGGTTTATGCTAGTTTACAAGTGACAAATTAGTAATATTAAATATAGTATGATATAATTATACTCTACTCCATTTGCGTTTTCCCACTTTCGTACATACTGACTGAGCCTATAGAATGTTTGGACCCCTCAGTCTGTGGCAGTCATTTTGTGATTGGTCTCTAATAGTCGGCAATCGCCGCCGTTATGCAGATGATTGCAGAAATATAATAATTTTAGAAATTTATTTTTGTAAGAATGTTTCTGTAGTACATGCACAATAACAAAATATAAGAATAAAATACTAAATAGAATATAAACGCAGAAAAAACGTAGACATGCACACAGAGTATTGAGAAAATGTCAGTTAATACTTTTATTATATATACACCGTGGTTTCACGACATTCTATGCCAGCGCTCGTAATCAGTTACTGTATGGAAGAAGCTGCACGGTGGCGATAAATTTGCTTCAGTCGAGTGGGTAAACGTCAATAGAATAGATTATAGATGCAAGTTTAAAGTTATACTTACAGTTGATTCAGTTTTTATAGCTTTTAATGCATCTATATACATTTGTTCATATTGTTCCAAGTCAGAAATGTCGACTTTCATATTTTTCAAACTAGTCTTACCCGCAGAGTTCAAAACATTTTCAAATAGTTCTTTCTGTAAAAAAATCAATTTTAAATAATAAAAATAAAATTACGATATTATGATAATGATATTACATGTTCTGGAGTGACAAATGTAATAGCTTTCCCTTTATGGCCAGCACGTGCCGTTCTACCAATTCTATGTATGTAGTTTTTTGGATATTTTGGTACGTTGTATAAAATGACACAAGATATCAGTTCAATATCAATGCCTCGAGCTAATGAATCTGTGCAAATTAATCTATACAAATATACCAAAACAAATAATTAATAAAAAAATTAATAATAATAATATATTATATTATATGAAAACGTACACATCAATTTTTCCATCTGAAAATTGTTTAATATAACTAGAATGAGATTTTTGAGTTACATCAGAAGAAATTTCATTAATTCTTAATGGTGAATTATTTGTATCAAATTCACTGAGTTTGCATAAAAGTCTAGTTAAACGATGCACTTCTATTTTTGATTTGACAAAACAAATCACCCTTTTTAGGCCTTTACTTCTTATCAAATGATACAATGTTAGAGGTTTATTTTCTTCTGGACACAACACCATGTATTCTTTGAGTTCTTTGGGTGTTGTGTATTTTCCTACAAAGTCACCTCGTACAGGTTCATCAGTGCCAGTTGTATCTAATATAATTTTAAATTAATTAAGTGTAAAGCTTCATCAAAATGTTTAAGTCAAAATTACCTGTAGACAATTGTGTATTTTTTCTTTTTATAATTGATGTAAATAATTTAGGTTCAAAGAGTTTAAGAAACTTTAATTTTTCAGGATCTTGAGTAAGTGTTGCCGAAAATAATAATCTCTGTGTTCTTTGTGGCGACTCGTTTAATGTGTTTAAAGTACATATTGTAGGTCCATTATAGGCTAAACAAAAATAAAGTTTTAGTCTGTTTGTAAATGTAATTAACTACACTAAAAAGTAAAACTTTATTTATGTAAGCTACCTAAGCTATCATTAACTTTGTGTAGCCATTCATTTTGCAAAATATTGGTAAAACTGTCAGCTTCATCCAAGACAAGAAATCTAAGATTTTTCAGAGAAAATCCTTTAGTGTAATATAAATGATCAACCAACCGTCCTGGAGTGGTCACTATGATATCTACAAGGTCTGTCCATCCAAGGCTGCTATCTGTAATTATAAAATTGTTATTTTAATATTTAAATTTGTAAATTGAATGGTTTTCTGTTATTTGAAATTTGCATACCATATTGCACGATCCTTTCTTTTTCTTTTTCTAGAGTCGTGTTTTGGGATTCCAAAAGAAACACTCTCAAATCAAATGCATTTTTAATATAGTATAAAAACACTTTGAATACTTGTACAGCCAAGTCTTTCGTTGGCAATACAATGAGAGCACGGAGTTGATGTCTAGAGAATGTCTTTAACGTCTATAATAATAATAATATTAAAATAATAAAAAATATAAATCTTTGATCATGCTGAAATAATTTTGGTTTGATGAGCACGTCCACCTGTATTATAGGAAGAACGTAAGAGAGAGTTTTTCCACTGCCAGTTGGTGCTGAAATACATAAGTCCCTGAGCCATCTGTAGTCCCAATGTTTTTGTGTCTTAATTATCCATGGCACTAGTTGATTTTGAACTGCAATAAACGTGTATTGCGATTAAAATGTGGCAAAGTTTAACTTAAGTATAATTTGAGATTTGAATATGGTTTGAATTACCAGGGAAAAAATGTGTACATCCTTTATTTTTCAGTTTCTGAACCAAAGCGGGGTCCAACTCTGGAATGCCGTCAATGGGCACTTCTAGGTGTTTTAAATCAACCGATACAACAGTAGGTTTTGCGAGCCAGTCTGGTAGAACTCGTTTTACCTTTACATTTAACAATAATAAATAGTAAGCAGATATAGGAATGTCGTCAAGATTTAATAATAAACATAAATTATGAATTTGATACCTTTTTATTTTTCTTGAAAGCATGCGTGTCTATTAACGTGAATTCCGATGATGGTGTCGTGGATTCCATAATGTAATATTATTTTACTTATTAATTATATAGGCATGCGTAAAAATATACAGTTAAATGTTCACACAATAATACAATTTACATTATGGGCAATGTGCGTTTTGGTCATTATATCATGGTAGTTGACAGCATGAACTAAGATATACAGGACTGGACACAGAGCCTTATCAGCCGGTCGGACAATGTTACGCAGTGTATCTTTAAGCGGTACCTACGCTATCTGGTGATGATTTAATTTACTACATTATTATTACAGCTCGGAATTTAACGCACTTTCATATATTTTATTTTATCTAATTAAATTAAAAAGTATCTAGTTATGTATGTAGTTACTAGTTATACCTACTTTTTATAATATAAGACACAACTTTAAATATTTGTTATGAGTATGTATACTTAGGAATATACATATTAGGAATATTTTAAATTATAATTTATATTACATTATTAATGCTTATTTTAGCTATTTTCAAAAATATTATGCATAGTATTTATTTAATTTATAATATTTCCTAATTATATATCCATGTACTTAAATCATTACACTAACCATTTATTTCAAACATTGAAGGAATAGCATTTTCTTTTAGCCTAGGTTTAGTAGCAGACAACGGAATAACAAAATCAGCTGAAGAAAATGAAACGTTATTACTATCTGTAGAACTAGAACGTCTAGAACTAAAAGAAAAAAAATTAATTTAATATTTTTCATTTCATTAGGTTAGGTTATATCTTAGTTCATGGTACAACGCTAGTAGTTGGTGCAACGTCGATCTTAACGCCATCTAGGTGCGTAAGTGCATTACATAATAATATTTGTAATGGTAATAATATATTTAATTGTTAAATTGTTAAATTGTAATTATTATTTATTGTACCTACTACCTATATAAAAAAATATTGAGTTAAGAATTAAGATCTAAAATTTACTTGTTTAGTTGACTTTCCTATATACGATATAAGGTATCTTAATTGACAAATAGTTTATGAGATTGAGAGCAAATTTCAATACAACTTTCATCTTACAACTAGCACATAGTAGATAGAGTATTAGAGTTAATACATTATAATATTATTTTTACATATTTGCATTTTAGTGTTTTACTTTATTAATGTAATAACTAATAACTATAGTAGGTATGACATACCTGTTAATACTTGATTTACATTAATAATAATTGTTGTGAATATGGAATATTCTGTTTTCAAGTTCATACCTACCTACCTATATAATACTGTGCAGATATTTGTGTATGCATAAAAAAATAACAACATTAAATATAATTTAAAAAAACAAGAATTATAGATATTATATGTATTACTCAAGTAACGACTAATTTAGCAGATTATTTTCTTTTTCAAATTTATTTTGTTTTGATTTTTATTTTCTATGTTAGAGAACTGTCTCATCCTTGTTGTAATGTAATACCTGACGATGAACATCAGTATTTCAGTTTTATATTCATTACATGGAAATGTTAGTAAACTGGTATTATTTTCTAAAAAATCATCAATTGTCTCTAGGCATACTACAATACTTTGAGAAAAAAAATTTTCTATTTCTATTATAATATTATGAAAATGTTTATTTGGATTCCAAGCTGTTAAAATATTCAGTTCTTTTGGAGCTTTGAATAATGTACATTTAATTTTGTTTTTCAAAATATGACATTGATCTACACCACATCGCCTATGCATTTTGGTAATTTATCTTAATGATGGTAAATAAATTTACCAGGGAATGAAACCGCTTATAAAAATTCGGTTACCGGGTCCGGGAGGACTCAAAAAAATGTTGGTAAGTGGTTATCGGTTTTAGGGGTTTTTAGAATTAGTAGTAATTGATTACCGGTTACTAAAATGATCCCTAAAAATGTGATTACGGGTTATCGGTTTGGAAGCGGTTTTAATTCTTCAAGATTACCGGTAACCACTTCGGAAACGGTTTTTATCGGAAAATTTTAGTTTTACTTTAATTTACACAAAAAAAATATCCACTTTATAAAACGATTTAGGGCCAAGCTAAATTAAAAAATAAATATGCCTTTAAACATTTGATTTTGTTTGTTTTTTTTATTCGCTTATAAAAAAAGATTGGATAGTGCTATTAAAAAAAGCGTGAAAATGTTTAAAAAAAAACACGAAAAATGAATTTTACTAAATTTACGATTATATAAGATTTGAATGTTATTTAAATGTGGTTTTTCAATGATTTTGTAATTTTGTACTCATACAAGTTAATTAAAAAAAAAAAATCCAGAAAGTAGTACTGATAAGTTGAAAAAGCGGTGTTTTTTTTATAACTTCAGACACCATTGATTTAGTGCATAGTAAAGGTCCCCGCACACTGCAGCGGTGACGGTAGCGGTTACGGCAAAATGAGTCCGGACACAATTTTACCGCCACCGCGGCGGCACTGCCAAGACAAAAGAATTTTACCAGTGTGTGGCGTCCTTAATAAATAAAACATTTATTTAGTTATTTTGTTATTTAATATTAATTAATAGGTATTTCTTAAATTTTTTTATTATTTTATCCGAAACATTATTTTTAAATATTGGGATTAATAAAACTATTTTTATTTATTTATTATTTTATATAAATTAGAATTTGTTAATAAACCAAGTAATAAATAAATGGTTACCAAGTAACAAACCGTTATCTATTATAAATTTAAATTAAATTTACTGCATTTGCGTCTAGTAGTAACAAATAAATGTTTTTTAAAGATAATGTGAAAATATCCATCATCCATCGGTTAGAGCGGTTAAGTTATAATTACAAATAATCTATGGCAAATGACAATCGTCTGAGACGAACAGCGATTCTAATACGTACTAACATATTTCGTTCCATTCTGGTTATTAAGCAATAAGCTAGGTACCTATTTTTACAAATGTCATTAATCTCAATACTTCCAGACTGAACTTTTGGATCGGAGATATGAAGACGTGCGGATTTTCCTTGTCGGATATGCACAGCTCTGACACTAGACAATATTATACACTCGAAGGGAACGCGTTTCGCTGGAAGAATAAATAATTACGTAAGTTTTGTCCTTCTACTCTTTTGATGCGGTAGACCTAATGTAAATATTTATTGTCAGACAAACTTATATACCCGCCAGACGTAGAATAGTTTTAAAAAATCCAGTTGTTATATGTGCACAAAAATTAGGATATTGTGAAAATACTTTAAATTATAATACTCTACCTACAGCTAATTCATTTTTATAATAGAATAATTTTTAAAATTTAAAATCAATGATTAGGCAATGCTTTTATAAGTAGGAAGGTAGGTGTTTATACCTACCCATTAAAATAAGAAAATACATAATGATTAATGTTATTTAATATGATTTGTAAGTAGGAACATAGCAGTTTATACCTATCACTCGGTGACGATTATTTTTGTCTTATACGTTTTTCGTAATTCCGTTCCGTCACGATAATTCTAGTTTTCGTTAAATGGATCCTCCACTATTATGTCCGTATGCATAGTGAATTTATGTGTCACATTATAACACAAAGTTTAACATGTCTTATGTGAAACATAAATGTTCTATCCATACGGGCTACGGGCATTAAACATTTGGGTTTTAAGACAACACCTCAAACGCACGTTTTATTTTGGGGGTTTTACGGGATATACCTATAGGACATTTTCTTCAAATTTTCACACTTCACTATTTCATATTGTGATATTATTGGTACCTAGGTTAAGTTTCTGTTTTATAATAGATCGATAGGTTACCTAGGTATATCACATTCTTTAATTTAAATTCAGGTAATCGAGTATTGGACAGTATACCTACGTAAGTTATAATTATTCGTATCGTAATTTAATTACTAAAGAAATACAAATTTCCCCAACAGTGTCTAGGGCCACCAGCAGGAAAATGCATTATATAGAATGTCTATAAACTTGAGGTCTAGTATGTATATGGTTAAAATTGGCATGCGACCAAGGGGGCTTGTTCTGGAAAATTTAAATGATTTAATAAGGTTCATCTCATTATTTGAATTAAACTTATTTTTAAGCGATTGTTGTGAAAATAAATTTTTAATTTATTTCATTCAACACGCTCATCTTAGTTTTCTAGTACCTTTAGATTTCCCACGAAATTCATACCGATCATCTCAGAGCTTTTATATTCAAAACCATAAACACATGCATTTTTATCTTATTTCAATCTTTTTCATCGATTTCACTTTTCCAGAATAACCCCCCTGAAAAAGAAAACCAGAATATATTATAGATCGCAAAATTTTCTTTAAAGAATATATAATATTTTATCAATAGACCATATTATGTAACAGAAAGAAATGACAAAAAAAAATATTATGCTACTTAAACGTGTGACAAAAATTGTTAATATTATGTGATAAGTAAATAATTTAAGAAATATACTAATGTCAGCAAATTCCCAAAAATGATATTTTTAAAAAAGTTATTTCGTTCCAAATAATTTAATAAACAAATTAAAGACATTTAAAAAAATTCTAAAAAATAAACTACTTGACTTATATACATTTTTTTAGCATAAAAATTGTTATTATAATCAAATTCACAAATTGGCTATTTCGAATTTATCTAAACAAATTTAAATCAAATTTTAAATTTTTTATTTTCAGTAATAAAAAATAAAAATAATTTTTTGTATATTAGACGTGTAGCGCGAGTGACAATAAATTATATAAAAAAAAAAAACTTTAAAATTTTGTATATAGTAAAAGTATTATGGCATTTGTCAGATCTTGGTTGGACATACTGTATATACTGAGGATAAGCTCTATGTATTTATCATATTATAATATATTTATGTCATCTGTGGCAATCGCCAATTGTCGACAATTGACGGACAGTTCGTTAAGCAGTATAATATTATAAAATAACACGAACTTCCACATTTTGTAACGTTTAGGTTATTTTCATAAAATATTTCCATACTTTCTAGTTTCAATTCGGAGCGAGATGTAGACGGATGAAGATAACTGTTTCTTCGGCGGCAGCGTGTGCTGCAGTACAACTAGGTTTCACCGGAAGAGTCGATGTTTACGCGTAAGTTTGTTTTTCATATTATTTTGGGGCTTAAATTTAATTTTTAGAATTGAATTAAATATTTACTGTCACGAAAAATCTGTTAATTCGGTTACGTAGAAGCGTATACGTTACTACCTACCAAAAGCGCAATGTATAATAAATAATAAATTATACGCCAGTTCGAACAATCCAAACGCCGTCTTCATTTTACCACGACCGGTTTAATACGCGTACCTTATTTGCCTATACTATTCGCCGGGTAACACCTTAGGTTTGCGCGAAGTATTTATAACAATATAATGTTATTAATCTTTAAATTTTATATACACTATACATCCAATTTATTAATATTTACACCAATTTAGTATTTTACCATAATTATTATTTTAGATTATAATATTATATGATGGTATAGGTATGCTGAAATATTTAATACCATAACCATTTATTACTGGTACATTTTTTTCCCAAACCTGAAGTTTAATTTAAGCATTGAGGGTATGTCAGTTAACATACGTAACTTTTATTTTTCCACTTAATATCTATATCATTGGCACCTACGTATACTGCTGCACACCTAAAATATAAAAGTTTTCAAGGAGTACCTATAGTCAACTGTCAACTGTCTATCCTGACCACCCATGTGGACGCTTATGAATACCTAATATAATTATATACTCGTGTATCTATTTTAATAGTGTAAAACATGAACATGGGTGTTACGATTATTTTAATTTTTGTTTATTTTTCACATAAAGGTACATTACATAATTGTAATGCATTGTAATCCTATTTATCTCTTGTTTACTTTAACACAATGCTTCAAAAGTTTTTATTTAGTTAATTGGTATAATATTTGTAAATTATTGAATTTAACTACACCTACTATAATTAGTAATAGTAATAAATCCGTGTATAAACTATTAAAATAAAAATTAAAAAAACATCAAAGAGCACAATATTTTGCCGGTAGTCGAGTTCTAGTTGATAACTGACTTGTGAATAAATTTAATTTTCGTTAGGTATAAAACTAATAAATCCTTGAATACAACATTTAAAAAGGTGGGTAAGTGGATGTCGCTCTGCTGTACAGTAGGTTACAAGTGGGTCACTGTAATGGATGGTGTTATATTTGAATTCAATGATATAATATCACTGTATAAGAAAAACGATTCTGAACGAAAACGGTCAGTCAGACTATGATGTTACTAAGTATATTTGATGATATTATTGTGCATAAAGTAATTTATATATAACCTATATTTACGTGGAGCCTTGTTATCAATTTTCAATCCTTAGCTATAAAAGTTGAACATTTTATAAATTTTTAAGTACAAAATAATTATTAAATTATAAATTTTATAAATTTTGTTGAAATTCGAACTTACAATCCTTACCAAAAAAAATTGTGCCTATGTATTTTTAATATTTTTCAACTGCTATTGTAACAATATATCAGGAGCCTTGCATTAAATTTTCACACTTTTTTACCCAAGTTTTCAAAGTTTTCAAAATCGTATGGTATATAGAAAATGCTAATATAAACATTCAGTGAAATTTTCAAGTATCTATAGTCATTCGTTTTTTAATTACAATAAAATAAGAAAATCGTTACATGAGAAATCAAGTGAATATCAAATGTTGTAAAAATATGAAATTCAAACACTCATAACAATTTAATTTGATTTGCTTGTAGACATTTTATTTTGATAAAGGTAGACAAACTTATGGGTAATATTGTATTACATTTTCAAATCTTAGATTTAAAAGAAAAATTTTTATGAATTCTCAACTGAAAATAATTTGCTAATTTTCGTGATTTTTCCGTATTTTGTCAAGATTTGAACTTTAAATGCTTATAAATAAAAACTGTGACTAAGGATTTTTAATTTGTTCATCTGCCTTTGAAACAATAACCTAGGAGCCTTCTATTAAATTTTCAAGCTTTTTTACTCAACAGATAAAATTTTATTGATATTTATAGAAAAAAAAACTAAAATAATTGAAAACTGGCAATGTCCGTAAACGGCTCAAAAAGAGTCAAATTATTTTCAAAATTTTATCGTGTATATAAAATGAAAATATAAATAACCAGTGAAAATTTCATGTATCTACGGTCATTTGTTTTAAAGTTACAACAAAACCAAATTCAATTGTGTGAAAATCAATTTTGCGTAAAAAGTCCCGTTTTTTTTTCTTAATTTTTCTTTTGTTTTTCTTGGCGCTTTTGAAAATTACTGGGAATTTTAAATTATGACCTCCTCAATGCACCAACGATATTCACTTTCCAATCGAAAAAGATACTGAAGTTGAAAATCGAAGCATAATTTCGACTACTTATCGTGTACACAGACACAAAAAAAAAATAAAAAAAAAAATTTAAAAACACACATCATTGTAAAATCAATACATTCATCGTTCCACTCAGAATCTAAAATACTAACTCTGTACCTATAATAAAAATCAATATTATTTATTGGTAGGTTTATATAATATCTACAACGCATGGGTTATATTTCTTATTTTTCGGTAGATTTTTTTTTATTATTGTTAATCGATCAGGAGATGTATTGCCCGCAACTTTTCAATTATATTTATTGTAATTACCTATACTGGTATAACTCTATTCTGGCTATCAATAAAGTTGTGATAAAATTAGAAAATTGGTCAGGTATGATATTTTTCTAAGTAATTCTTTTGCGTAGGGAATTCGCTCAATGATATTTAAATATTTTCATCTATAATCAAGTACGATGACTTATATAGGTAACTAGAGACTGAGTGAATAGGAAGTGTGTGATATGGCGAAGATAAGGAAAGAGTTTAACATGCTTTCAGAATGTTTAGTGTATGAAAGGGAAAGACGAAAAATAATTGTAAGGTTAGGAGGGTAGGTAAATGGAGTGTGAGTAGCAGATATGAGAATAAAAGTTAGGTATTAAGGTACAAAAGAGGATAGAATAAAATTAATTAATTAAGGGTAATTTAGGGTAGTGTACATATTGTAGTGAAAACAGAGAGAATAGGTTTAGGTGGTTCGGTCACTGTAGTAAAGATAGTGAGAGTGGCTATAGAAGTTAATTTAGGGGGGAATGAGGGGCGAGAAGATTAGCTGAAGAGAGATGGATAGACAGAATACCGATCATATGGTGGTGTGGAATGAGAGTGGCTGAACCTGTATATAGCTGTGAGAGACGGGGGAAGAAAATGTGTAAAGGTAGAATAGTTATGTTAACAATGCCGAATACGTAGGAAAGGATCTTGAATGCAGAGACCACTTGACTGTTTGGCTGAAACTATACCGTTATCAGTTGATATAGGTTTACAACCTTGACTTATAGGATAGAATAAAAAGATCTGTGCTGGTTGGGATGTCAGCGCACTATTTGTTTTATCTTTGACCCACGCGTAGCATACCAATGTGTATTAAGAAAACACTAAAAATGATTGTGCGTGGGTCAGAGAGAGAAATAAATGGTGCGCTAAAAATCTGACATCCTCTTAAGTGTTATCAAGTTGAAGAAGCAGTTGATTGTTGACAATTTGACATTTACATTAACTGTGGTAGGTATTATGATTGGAAGTAAAAGTAATTAGTAGGGCTGTGAATTTAATGCAATGAAAAAGTGTTAAATATTTGCCTGCATGTATGCACTAAAAACAGGAAATATATATGCACTGAAATATTCAAAAATATGCACTCAAAATTCAAAAAATACGGATGAAAACGTTCTTATTAAACATTTTTAAATTAATAAATAATAATTCAAATTGGTTTACAAAAAAAAAATTCTTTATTTACACACTTGGTAGGTAGGTACCTATTTATTTTCTAACGGATGAACCGAAATATATAAAACATTTTAAGAAAATAAGCATAAATACGAAGAAATTATGAAAACATGCAATTATATATGAACTAACCAAAAAAATAATATGTAAATAAGAGTTTGGCCGAATCCATTTTTTATATGGTCACGGTGTAGCAAAAAAGCATGTAAATGCATTTAATTCACAGCCCTGGTAATAAGTAATGATTTATCTGTAGTGGAAACCGGAGTACAGTGAGACGCATATTGGTAACGGTGTTGTAATAATAGGGACCTCCAAAAAAAAATACGTACTAATAGTTCAAAACACAACATTAAAAGCCAACTGTAATAAATATTAATTTATGAAAAAGTATTTTAAAAAGCATTATTATTATAAATGAAACAAAACTATGAACTATGGACCGTAACATAATATAGGTATTTCTATATTTAGCTCCATAATTTCTGTTAAAATATTAGGGAAATGTATTAAGTACCGTAAAAGTGCTAAATTTGAGCTATTAATTATAATATTATATTCATAACAAATTATCGTAGAAGTTTAGATAATGTTATTCCACAATATCCATTATCTATTATAGTTTAATTTAACTACAACATTCTAGTAGAGTCTGAAAATATTTGGTTCCACGACTCTGATCATACAAACTTTAAATACTAAACTACGGGACTGAAATTTAGTTTATATAGATCTAAATAGTCCAAAACATATATTGCTTCAAAATATAAAAATAAAGTGTCTTTATTGTTGTAGGTAGGTAATTATCAAAAAAAAAAAATCATACTTGACATCTATGTATAATATACGTATATTGTAATAAATGTTCAAATGTTTATTATAGTACATTATAAAACTAAAATTAAATATAATACATTATAACAGGTGTTCAAATGTACATTTCACACTACATATTTTGTTATTTCACACAGTCTCTCTTCAATTTCAAATTTTTCTTCAAATTATCCCAAATTATCTACAAAATAAAATGTTTAGTAAATTGGAGACTTGATTAAGTATTTAATCATTTATCTCAAAGAGATGCGCCAGATCGCCACATTACATATCGAGGGGCCATGGGGCAAGTGCCGTCCATAAATATCATAACATATATTATAATGGTTTGCGCCTGTACTGATCTACGAAGTTGGCGATTGTCGGCAACGACTCGCGATTGTGCTGGGAACAGGAGCGGAAAGAGTTACCCAAAAAATATATAATTGCAAATAATAAATGCCTGTATGTAATTTGCTTTGTTCGAGACACCAAAATATAAACAATATATTATTATATTAAAAAATCGGCGGTTATAGTACCGAAACAAAAGGGCGCCCCAACAAATAACATAATAATACAATTAAGTGTGACATACAAAAATATATGTAAAACCTGGTCCGGTGTCGTTGGCGATGGCCGGTGTGTTCCTAATCGCCTACGGCGCACACACTGGTTGGCGACGGCACACAATATTAGGGCGGACGCAACGGCTAGCGACGGCACACAACGGTGGCACGGCTGGTCGACGGCGGCATGGCAATGGTCAACGGTACAACAAACGGCACATTCAGCGACAGCACACACGAGGGTTTTGGTGTCACGCAATATTAGTGGCGGCACGGCACTGGTCAGGTGGTAATAAAGCCACCGTGGACATAATATTATGCCACTCATTTCTTTCCGGTGGGCAATTATTGCCGCCGCACTGCATACCTTGGTATCGGGCTATCCGGGTCCCGCAGACGTGGAACGAATCGAAGTACAAAATACAATGAGGACGGGACACAACAACGAGTGCGATTGACGACCAAGGTGCCGTGAAACACACGAGGCCGACGCTACATGGTACATGGTACGTTCGCGAATGGACGTGACAGGGCGTCGCGGTCGACCACCTCCGTCGAAAACTACATATGGAAACGAATGTTGGAGGTACATACGATACTCATGCTACACAACCTACAACAAGGACCAACGGGTCACAATTACGCAAACTAAAAGCTGCAGTCGTACGGTTTAATATGATCCACAGCGCGCAATATGCGGTCACAATTATAAGTGCACGTAATCAATTCGTTGATGATAATATCAACAATCATAGGCGTAACTAGCCCTTTATAATAAGGGGGGGGCTGGAGTCCCAAAAGTTTTGAGGTACTTGTGGAAACATAATTGCCCCCACGGCCCACACAAATATGTTTTAATTTGTATGAATTATCTAAAAAAACTTTAAATTTAGAATAATTAATAATGCATAAAAATTCTTTGTTTTACCTGAATTACATAAACTATAAAATATATATTATACCATTTATACTTAATGGCTAATGTAATAATAATAATAATATTTTAAATCAAAAAATTGTTGTATATACAGATACTTCTTTATTTGACATTTTTAAACATAAATTATAACTTTATTTTCAGTAATAAACAGTAAATAAAATATACACAATAGTTATACCTAAGTAAAATATTTATAATAAAATAGTTTCATTGTTTTTCCAAATAATCGACAGCAAAAGCAATATACAGCATCTTGTTTGACATTGTATTCCAACCAAGTATATAACTTAAAAAATTGGACAAAAATGATCTATTCTATTACCAAATTGTGTTTTTGGATAATCCTAATAAGTGATAATATTAAAAAAATATAATATTAATTTATAATCATGCATAAATTATTTATTTACTTATTTTATTTTGTCATGATAATATTACCTAATGACATTTTAACTATTTATTTAAAACATTACCTTAAGTAGGGGCTGGCATGGACCCGAAATCAAATCTCCTAAATCATCCACTTGAGAATCCATTTTTAAGTTGTGTTTCTTTTTTTTTATATTTATGTTTTTTAATAAGAAATTATAATTACTAAATTAATTCGTAAACTCGAACAATTCGTTCAAATCTTTAGTAATAAAGAATAATTGTACTCAGTTTGCTGGTTATATTAATCCGAACTCTGCGTTATTTTATTTCAGTACCGCCAACTCTGACTACAACTGTCTACTATTCGTTAATCATTATAAAATAATAATGGTACAAATTATTTCTCCCTGATTTTATAACTTTATAAATACAATATCTATGTTATTGACGTTATCGTGTAACTAGTATTATCATGTCTAGAATCTAAAACAAAATAATCACACACGAGTCCATTCAATAATGTACCTATGTTTAAAAAATAATTTAAATGTATAAGGAAATCCACTGTTCTAAAAACAAATCATAAATACAGGTCTCAGATAGTGTTATTGATATAACTATCAAGTGTCTAGCCATAATAATATAATATATTATAATAAAACCTTATAAACACAATATTATATAAATTTTATTTTTATTAGACAATTATTTACGTTTATATTGGGGTATTCGTTTTATGATACCTAAATTATCTTTTTTGACATTGCGGGAAAAAATAAAGTTAATCCCCCCCCCCCCAAGACCCCCCCCCTAGTTACGCCTATTTCAACAATACACGCGATACACGACGACAGAAAGATTATAATTGAAAAAACAAATCAATGAACATAATATGGTTCATGTAATAAAAAATTGATGAATACAAAACCAATATATAGTTATAACTAATATACCAAGTACAGAATAATAATACAAAAAAATAATAAAATATATAGTGAGGTCTTCCCCGGTCGAGGACGGCCGGGGAGCGGTTAAGCCACCTCGAGAGCTTCGGCTTCCGAAGCGCAGCTTTGAGGGCTTATGCCGAAACTGCGGTGGCGCGAAAACGTGTCTATATGTTTGAACATACTCCCCCCGTGAGGCTTTTCCTCACATGCAGTGACGTAGAACCGGACGCATGACGTAGCAGGGGATGAAAGTCCGAAGTAGATGGATGTATGAAATCGATAGCTGCTGGTCACATATGTGCCTTACCTGTGGTGTACTTTTTTTTTTAACGATAGAAAACCAAACATTTGAAAAAAATCAATACGTAATGGTACGAATAACGATTGATGACCAAATAGTAATACATAATATAAATCAGTGTAAGAACACATGTTAACAATAAACACATGTGAAAAATAATACAAAGCAGCAATGCTGCATGGTGCTAATCAGTAAACATATACATAGCAAAATGTCATCACCTGTCCTCATAATATTACATGAACAAGTGCATAGCAATACACTAATAGATTATAATTGAAAAAACAAATCAATGAACATAATATGGTTCATGTAATAAAAAATTGATGAATACAAAACCAATATATAGTTATAACTAATAATACCAAGTACAGAATAATAATACAAAAAAATAATAAAATTATATAGTGAGGTCTTCCCCGGTCGAGGACGGCCGGGGAGCGGTTAAGCCACCTCGAGAGCTTCGGCTTCCGAAGCGCAGCTTTGAGGGCTTATGCCGAAACTGCGATGGCGCGAAAACGTGTCTATATGTTTGAACATACTCCCCCCGTGAGGCTTTTCCTCACATGCAGTGACGTAGAACCGGACGCATGACGTAGCAGGGGATGAAATTGAGGCCAAATAAAGTATAACTATTTCGAGTATCAACTATCAATATAAAGAAGCCTCAATTGCCATCCCCCCGGGAATGCGGCCCCAAATGCATTTAACATAGGCGTGGCCTATCCATATCTTTATTATATATGGGCTCCATCCATAGCATGGATAAAGGTGTCAACAATCAAAGGTTCAACTTAATAATCAAACACTTAAGTTCGGCAACCTGCAACTCAGGATCTTTTTATTCAGTGTCCTAATAAGTCATAAGGTTAGTTAGGTAAACCTATGGTTAGTTGAAGCTAGGTCGTGAGCTCAGCGATGATCTTTTTCTACTAACTATCAAGGTATTCGATATTGTAAATATAACAATGAAAGAAAATATTTAAATATTATTAATTTGGTTAGGTTAGGTTATGATAGGGCAGGAAATTAGACGTTAACTAATTATCATAGTTTTTAACACGATATTAAAGACTGTCAGCTAGAGTTGTACCAGTATAGTTATTAAAAAATTAAATACAGCCAACATTAATTAATGGTGTTTTTACTATAACGAATTATAAAATTTAACAAAATGTTATTTTATTAGGATTTTATGAGGTTTTCAATAGAAATGGGTTTTTGTAAATAGAAAATGTATAAAATCAATAGTTTTATTTTAAAATATAGTTTTGTGTTTTAATATCCTATTGCCAAAGAATTCTCAAGGTTTTCTTCCCAAATTTTTTTACATCTTACTAAATCCAATTTTTTTCCTTACATATTTACAAAGACTATAACAGATATCTGGCTATGTTTTTATTTGCATTTAGACTTTATAGTTTGTAATTTAATATTGACTGTAAACCCAGCCAAACAAAATATTATTTTAAATTAAACATTATTTTATATCCTTCATAAATTACAATCACATAGTAGAGTCTGTGCAGGACCTTTTTCTCATATAATTTTTTTGCATCCTTAATAAATTACATTCATTTGTATACATTTTCTAATACATATATTATGGTGATACCCTTCTGATCATAATAACTGTTCGTATTAATATAATGTAAACAATACCTAGTTTTTGGATTTTATTAATATGTATTGTAGTATTTAGCTTCCAGCGTATTCTTTTGTTTAGTGTTATTTCATCAAGGTTTCTCAAACAACTTTTTTTAGGTTTTTTACCCAAAAAATTTTTCAACATTAACTGGCTATACTGGGAGTACACTGAGTACCTGTGTACTTAGTATAAAAATTAAAAATAGGTTGGTTAGGTTCTCTCACGTCCCCATTCAAATTATTTTTTTATATATTTAACTTTTTTGATTTTATTATATTTATCTTTTTTTAAAACATTTACAACCTGGTGGTGCCATTTAACTTTTTTTTTTAATTTTACATTAGCTTCTTAAAATGCGTTTGCCAGTGGGTTCCCACGTTAGGTTAGGTTCAGTTGATTTTTAATATGAATCTATTCAAATTTGTTAACTTTCAGAGAATACTAAATGATTAATATTATATAATTTGTGTTTGCTTTATGATGTTATTTGCCTACAGGCTTCCATGCTTCCCTCCAAAATTTTTTTTAATGTAATTTAATTCCTATTGATCATTCTATATAGATTTTTTAAACACTACCAAGCCGGTGCCATATAAATTTTTTTTTAATTTTTTTTTTTAGTAATGTAACTCTAGTTGACTTTTTGTATTGACTTGAATATTGATAACCTGGAGCCATACGAAAAATCCTTCTTTGATGAACTAATATTTTGAATAGTTTTTCTATTAATATTCTTGAAATCTTTGTTTGGAGTTGTAATGTGTTTTCCCACTATAGAATTTTATTTAATTTTTTTTTGTTTTCTAAAATGCTTTTGCCTGTCGGCGCCAACACCTCCTTCAATTTTTTTTTAGTATTTAAATCTAGTTGAATTTTTTGTATTGACTTGAATATTGATAAGCTGGTGCCATACGAAAACTCTTCTTTAATGAACTAAATATTTCGAATAGTTTTTTCTGTTTAATATTTTTGAAATTTTTGTTGGAGTTGTAATGTGTTTTCCCACTATAGAATTTTATTAAATTTTTTTTTGTTTTCTAAATGCTTTTGACTGTCGGCGCCAACACCCTCCTTCAAATTTTTTTTTTAGGTAATGTAAATCTAGTGAATTTTTTGTATTGACTTGAATATTGATAAGCTGGTGCCATACGAAAAATTCTTATTTAATGAATTAATATTTTGAATAGTTCTTTTTCTGTTTAATATACTTGAATTTTAGTTTAAAGTTTGTAATGTGTTTTTCCACAATAGATTTTAATTAAATTTTTTTTGTTTGCTGAAATGCTTTTGCCTGCGGGCGCCAACACCCTCCTTCAAATTTTTTTTAGTAATTTAAATCTAGTTGAATTTTTGTCTTGACTTTGAATATTGATAAGCTGGTGCCATGTCACGGAAATCGCCTCTCTTCTTATTAACTAAATCAATATCTTTGTGTTTTTTTGGTGTGTTTCATCATTTTTGAAATTTGTTGTTGTGGAGTTTGTTATGTGTTTTCCCACTATTATTTTATTTAAATTTTTTTTTGTTTTCTAAAATGCTTTTCCTGCCAGCGCCATACCCTCCTTCAATTTTTTTTTAGGTAATGTAAATATCGTTGAATTTTTTGTATTGACTTGAATATTGATAAGCTGGTGCCATACGAAAAATTCTTATTTAATGAATTCCATTTTTGAATGTTCTTTTCTGTTTATATACTTGAATTTTAGTTTAAAGTTGTAATGTGTTTTTCCACAATAGAATTTTAATAAATTTTTTTTTTGTGTTTCTGAAATGCTTTTGCCTGTCGGCGCAACACCTCATTCAAATTTTTTTTAGTAATTTAAATCTAGTTGAATTTTTTGTATTGACTTGACTATTGATAGCTGGTGCCGTATACGAAAACTCCTTCTTTAATGAACTAAATATTTCGAATAGTTTTTTCGTTTAATATTTTTGAAATTTTAGTTTAAGTTTGTAATGTGTTTTCCCACTATAGAATTTTATTTAAATTTTTTTTTGTTTTCTAAAATGCTTTTGCCTGCGGGCGCCACCACCCTCCTTCAATTTTTTTAGTAATGTAATCTAGTTGAATTTTTTGTATTGACTTGAATATTGATAAGCTGGTGCCATACGAAAACTCCTTCTTTGATGAGCTAAATATTTTGGAATAGTTTTTTCTATTTAATATTCTTGAAATCTTTGTTTGGAGTTTGTAATGTGTTTTCCCACTATAGAATTTTATTTAATTTTTTTTGTTTTCTAAATGCTTTTGCCTGCGGGCGCCAACACCTCCTTCAAATTTTTTTTAGTAATGTAAATCTAGTTGAATTTTTTGTATGACTTGAATATTGATAAACTGGTGCCATACGAAAATTTTATTTAATGAATTAAATATTTTGATAGTTCTTTTCTGTTTAATATTCTTGAATTTTAGTTTAAAGTTTGTAATGTGTTTTCCCACAATAGAATTTGTTTAAATTTTTTTGTTTTCTAAAATGCATTGGTCGGAGGACTCTTACACATTGCTTCAATTTATTCGTAATTTTTAACTATTGTGTATTTTTTTTGTAGATATTTTTTTCACCTTGATAACCTGATACCCTCTGGTATAATCATTCTTTAGTAAGCTTATCAATTTGAATAGTTTTTCTGTATAAAATTCTGGACATTTTTTGTGTGTACTTTGTAATGTGTATTCCTAAGTGAAATTTTTTTCAAAATTTGTTTTTGGTTTTCTAAAATGCATTTGCCTGCGGGCGCCACACATCCCTTAATTTTTTTTTTTATGATTTAACTAAAGCTGAATTTTTTGAACACTGATAATCTGGTGCCCTATGAATAATCCTTCTTTAATAAACTACCTATTTATTCTGAATAGTTTTTTCTGTTTAAGTGTTTTTGGTATTTTAGTGTGTTATGTGTAATCCTAAATTAAAATTTTTTCCGAATTTTTTTTTTTGGTTTTCTAAAATGCATTTGCCTGCGGGCGCCAACACCCTCATTCAAATTTTTTTTTAGTAATTTAAATCTAGTTGAATTTTTTGTATTGACTTGAATATTGATAAGCTGGTGCCATACGAAAACTCCTTCTTTAATGAACTAAATATTTCGAATAGTTTTTTCTGTTTAATATTTTTGAAATTTTTGTTTGGAGTTTGTTATGTGTTTTCCCACTATAGAATTTTATTTAAATTTTTTTTTGTTTTCTAAAATGCTTTTGCCTGCGGGCGCCAACACCCTCCTTCAAATTTTTTTTTAGTAATGTAATCTAGTTGAATTTTTGTATTGACTGAATATTGATAGCGGTGCCATACGAAAACTCCTTCTTTATGAACTAAATATTTCGAATAGTTTTTTCTGTTTAATATTTTTGAAATTTTTGTTTGGAGTTTGTTATGTGTTTTCCCACTATAGAATTTTATTTAAATTTTTTTTTGTTTTCTAAAATGCTTTTGCCTGCCAGCGCCAATACCCTCCTTCAAATTTTTTTTTAGGTTATGTAAATATAGTTGAATTTTTTGTATTGACTTGAATATTGATAAGCTGGTGCCATACGAAAAATTCTTATTTAATGAATTAAATATTTTGAATAGTTCTTTTCTGTTTAATATACTTGAAATTTTAGTTTAAAGTTTGTAATGTGTTTTTCCACAATAGAATTTTAATTAAATTTTTTTTTGTTTTCTGAAATGCTTTTGCCTGTCGGCGCCAACACCCTCATTCAAATTTTTTTTTAGTAATTTAAATCTAGTTGAATTTTTTGTATTGACTTGAATATTGATAAGCTGGTGCCATACGAAAACTCCTTCTTTAATGAACTAAATATTTCGAATAGTTTTTTCTGTTTAATATTTTTGAAATTTTAGTTTAAAGTTTGTAATGTGTTTTCCCACTATAGAATTTTATTTAAATTTTTTTTTGTTTTCTAAAATGCTTTTGCCTGCGGGCGCCAACACCCTCCTTCAAATTTTTTTTTAGTAATGTAAATCTAGTTGAATTTTTTGTATTGACTTGAATATTGATAAGCTGGTGCCATACGAAAACTCCTTCTTTGATGAGCTAAATATTTTGAATAGTTTTTTCTATTTAATATTCTTGAAATCTTTGTTTGGAGTTTGTAATGTGTTTTCCCACTATAGAATTTTATTTAAATTTTTTTTTGTTTTCTAAAATGCTTTTGCCTGCGGGCGCCAACACCCTCCTTCAAATTTTTTTTAGTAATGTAAATCTAGTTGAATTTTTTGTATTGACTTGAATATTGATAAGCTGGTGCCATACGAAAAATTCTTATTTAATGAATTAAATATTTTGAATAGTTCTTTTCTGTTTAATATTCTTGAAATTTTAGTTTAAAGTTTGTAATGTGTTTTCCCACAATAGAATTTTGTTTAAATTTTTTTTGTTTTCTAAAATGCATTGGTCTGAGGACTCTTACACATTGCTTCAATTTAATTCGTAATTTTTTTAACTATTGTTGTATTTTTTGTAGATATTTTTTCAACATTGATAACCTGATACCCTCTGTATAATCATTCTTTAGTAAGCTTATCAATTTGAATAGTTTTTCTGTATAAAATTCTGGACATTTTTGTGTGTACTTTGTAATGTGTATTCCTAAAGTGAAATTTTTTCAAAATTTGTTTTTGGTTTTCTAAAATGCATTTGCCTGCGGGCGCCAACACATCCCTTAAATTTTTTTTTTTATGATTTTAACTAAAGCTGAATTTTTTGAACACTGATAATCTGGTGCCCTATGAATAATCCTTCTTTAATAAACTACCTATAATTATTCTGAATAGTTTTTTCTGTTTAAGTGTTTTTGGTATTTTAGTGTGTTATGTGTAATCCTAAATTAAAATTTTTTCCGAATTTTTTTTTTTGGTTTTCTAAAATGCATTTGCCTGCGGGCGCCAACACCCTCCTTCAATTTTTTTTTTTACTAATGTGAGTAGTTGAATTTTTGTGTCCGTCATCACCTTTTAGGAAAGTAAAAGTTTTTGGATTTTCTTCAATAGTAACTTTTCTGATAGGATACCCTCTGTATTATCATTCTTTAGTAAGCTTATCATTTTGAATAGTTTTTCTGTATAAAATTCTGGACTTTTTTTGTGTGTACTTTGTAATGTGTATTCCTAAAGTGAAATTTTTTCAAAATTTGTTTTTGGTTTTCTAAAATGCATTTGCCTGCGGGCGCCAACACATCCCTTCAATTTTTTTTTATGATTTTAACTAAAGCTGAATTTTTTGAACACTGATAATCTGGTCCCCTATGAATAATCCTTCTTTAATAAACTACCTATAATTATTCTGAATAGTTTTTTCTGTTTGAGTGTTTTTGGTATTTTAGTGTGTTATGTGTAATCCTAAATTAAAATTTTTTCCGAATTTTTTTTTTTGGTTTTCTAAAATGCATTTGCCTGCGGGCGCCAACACCCTCCTTCAATTTTTTTTTTTACTAATGTGAGTAGTTGAATTTTTGTGTCCGTCATCACCTTTTAGGAAAGTAAAAGTTTTTGGATTTTCTTCAATAGTAACTTTTCTGATAGGATACCCTCTGTATTATCATTCTTTAGTAAGCTTATCATTTTGAATAGTTTTTCTGTATAAAATTCTGGACTTTTTTTGTGTGTACTTTGTAATGTGTATTCCTAAAGTGAAATTTTTTCAAAATTTGTTTTTGGTTTTCTAAAATGCATTTGCCTGCGGGTGCCAACACATCCCTTCAATTTTTTTTTATGATTTTAACTCTAGTTGAATTTTTAGAACATTGATAATCTGGTGCCCTATGAATAATTCTTCTTCAATGAACAACCTATAATTATTCTGAATAGTTTTTTCTGTCAAATAGTTTTAGGTATTTTAGTTTGTTATGTGTATTCCTAAATTAAAATTTTTCCAAATTTTTCCGAATTTTTTTTTGGTTTTCTCAAATTTATTTGCCTGCGGACGCCAACACCCTCCTTCAATTTTTTTTTTTTAATAATGTGACTAGTTTAATTTTTGTGTATACTTGATTATTGATAATCTGGTGCCCTGTGAATAATCCTTCTTAAATGAATTACCTCTAATTATTTTGAATAGTTTTTTCATTTAAGATTATGGAACTTTTAGTTTGAACTCTTTAATGTGTGTTCCTATTATTTAATTTTTTCTAAATTTTTTTTTTGTTTTCTAAAATGCATTTGCCTGCGGGCGCCAACACCTACCTTCATTTTTTTTTTTTTTAATAATGTGACTAGTTTAATATTTGTGTAGACTTGATTATTGATAATCTGGTGCCCTGAGAATAATCCTTCTTAAATGAATTACCTCTAAGGGAGGTGTTGGTGCCCGCAGCAAATGCATTTTAGAAAACCAAAAAAGAAATTTAGAAAAAATTTTACTTTAGGAATACCCATTACAAAGTACACACAAAAATGTCCAGAATTTTATACAGAAAAACTATTCAAAATGATAAGCTTACTAAAGAATGATAATACAGAGGGTCAGAAAAGTTACTGTTGAAGAAAATCCAAGAACTTTTACTGTCCTAAAAGGTGATGACGGACACAAAAAAAAAAAACACATCATTGTAAAATCAATACATTCATCGGTGTACTCAGAATCTAAAATTCAACTAGAGTTACATTACTAAAAAAAAAAAATTGAAGAAAGGTGTTGGCGTCAGCAGGCAAATGCATTTTAGAAAACCAAAAAAACTAAATTTGGAAAATTTTACTGTAGGAATACAAGTTACAAACTAAAATACTCAAACTCTTCGATAGAAAAAACTATTCAAAATAATTAGAGGTAATTCATTTAAGAAGGATTATTCACAGGGCACCAGACTACTGACTAATGAATAGCTTCTCATTAATAGCACTTCGTAACGGGATGGTGGACTAGTCGACTAGTAGGTCACGGCACCAGCTACGCTTTAAACGTCGGCCAGGGTTGCCCGGGATTGTTCGGGAAGATAGGTTTTGGATGAGCGGGTTTCGGTGATTTGAAAGTTTAAGGTGGAAGTGTTTATATAGGGTTTTGGCGACGTTTTTTACTGTCGGAATGAGGAGGTCCCTGTGGAGGGTATCATTTGTAACATAAAAAGGAGCTTTAGTTATCAGCCTGAGGCATTTGGATTGAAATGTTTGGATTCGGTTTATATTGGAGTCTTTGGCTGAACCCCAGAGTTAGATTCCGTAGGTCCAGATAGGTTTGAGGAGTACTTTGTACATGAGGATTTTATTGTGTAGTTTGAGATGTTTCGATGATAGGAGGAGGCGAAGTTTTCTTTGACGATTATTTAGTACAAGTCGTTTGTTACGTATGTGGGTAGCCCACGTGAGTCGACGATCTAGGCATAAGCCTAGGTAACGGATATTTAGAGCGGTCGGGAGAAGTTGGTTGTTGAGTGTGATAGAGGGACAGCTTATTTGTCTGAGAGTGAATGTGCAGTGGATGGATTTGGATTCATTGAGTTTGAACCCCCATTCTTTGTATCATGTCGAGAGGATGTCAAGGTGGGTTTGAATTCTGCTGGATGCCTCGAGAGGGTCATGGTGAAGAGCCAGGATGGCTTTATCATCGATAAGTCACCGGTGGTGGTGAAGTTGGTAGTGGGTTGGTCTGATGTGTACAGGTTGAATAAAAGAGGTGCCGCTACAGCTCCTTGCGGTACTCCAGCTCTAATTGATGATATGTCAGATAGGACTGAGCCATATCGTACGGAGAAGTGCCTGTCTTCTAGATAGGACTTGAAGATTAACTAGAAGCTGGGTGGAAATATTGATTTTAATTTGAAGAGGAGGCCGTGATGCCATACCTAGTCAAATGCTTGTGCTACGTCTAAGGTTGGCTTCTTCTTCAAGCCAACCTTGATCAATGACCTATAATTGTTTCCCCTCCATTGTGCTTATTGTAATTATAATTTTATACAGATTGTACAAATAAAAAACAAATATGACAAAAAAAAAAAAAATATTTTTTTGATTTTCTAAACTGCATTTGCCTGCGGACGCCAACACCTACCTTCAAATTTTTTTAATGATTTTAACTCTAGCTGAATTTTTTGAACATTGATAACCAGGTGCCCTATGAATAATCCTTCTTTAATAAACTAAATATTTTTTGAATAGTTTTTCTGTTTAAGATTCTTGGCATTTTTGTGTGTACTTATTGTAATGTGTATTCCTACAGTTAAATTTTTTCCACATTTATTTTTTATAATATTTTTTATTTTTAATAATGTGACTCTAGTTTAATTTTTGTGTAGACTTGATAGTCTGGTGCCCTGTGAATAATCCTTCTTAAATGAATTACCTCTAATTATTTTGAATAGTTTTTTCTATCGAAGAGTTTGAGTATTTTAGTTTGTAACTTGTATTCCTACAGTAAAATTTTCCAAATTTAGTTTTTTTGGTTTTCTAAAATGCATTTGCCTGCTGACGCCAACACCTTTCTTCAATTTTTTTTTTTTAGTAATGTAACTCTAGTTGAATTTTAGATTCTGAGTACACCGATGAATGTATTGATTTTACAATGATGTGTTTTTTTTTTTTGTGTCCGTCATCACCTTTTAGGACAGTAAAAGTTCTTGGATTTTCTTCAACAGTAACTTTTCTGACCCTCTGTATTATCATTCTTTAGTAAGCTTATCATTTTGAATAGTTTTTCTGTATAAAATTCTGGACATTTTTGTGTGTACTTTGTAATGGGTATTCCTAAAGTAAAATTTTTTCTAAATTTCTTTTTTGGTTTTCTAAAATGCATTTGCTGCGGGCACCAACACCTCCCTTAGAGGTAATTCATTTAAGAAGGATTATTCTCAGGGCACCAGATTATCAATAATCAAGTCTACACAAATATTAAACTAGTCACATTATTAAAAAAAAAAAAATGAAGGAGGTAGGTGTTGGCGCCCGCAGGCAAATGTATTTTAGAAAACAAAAAAAAATTTAGAAAAAATTAAATAATAGGAACACACATTAAAGAGTTCAAACAAAAATTCCATAATCTTAAATGAAAAAACTATTCAAAATAATTAGAGGTAATTCATTTAAGAAGGATTATTCACAGGGCACCAGATTATCAATAATCAAGTATACACAAAAATTAAACTAGTCACATTATTAAAAAAAAAAAAATTGAAGGAGGGTGTTGGCGCCCGCGGGCAAATGCATTTTAGAAAACCAAAAAAAAAATTTAGAAAAAATTTTAATTTAGGAATACAAATAACAAACTAAAATACCAAAAACACTTAGACAGAAAAAACTATTTCGAATAATTATAGGTAGTTCATTAAAGGATTATTCACAGGGCACCAGATTATCAGTGTTCAAAAAATTCAGCTTTAGTTAAAATCATAAAAAAAAAATTGAAGGGATATGTTGGCGCCAGCAGGCAAATGCATTTTAGAAAACCAAAAAAACTAAATTTGGAAAATTATACTGCGGGAGTACAGCATACAAACTTCAAACTAAAATAGTAAAATGTCCAGAATGATAAACAAAAAAAACTATTGACATATTTAGTTCGTTAAAGAAGGATTATTCATAGAGAACCAGGTTATCAGTATTCAAATCTATAAAGAAAATGCAACTTGTTAAATTCCTAAAAAAAAAAATTGAAGGATTGTGTTGTCGCCCGCAAGCAAATGCATTTTAGGAAACAAAAAAATATTTAAGTAACTTATATTAAGTGAAAACATGTTACAAACTTCCAACTAAAATGCCCAGAATCTTAAACAGAAAAATTATTAAAAATATTTAGTTCATTAAAGAAGGATTATTCATACAGCACCAGGTTATCAGTATTCAAATCTATACAGAAAATTCAACATGTTACATTCCAAAAAAAAAAAAAAAAATTGAAGGAGAGTGTTGGCGCCCGCAGGCAATTGCATTTTAGAAAACAAAAAAGAAATTTAGAAAAAATTAAATAATAGGAACACACATTAAAGAGTTCAAACTAAGTAGTCCATAATCTTAAATGAAAAAACTATTCAAAATAATTAGAGGTAATTCATTTAAGAAGGATTATTCACAGGGCACCAAATTATCAATAATCAAGTCTACACAAAAATGAAACTAGAGTCACATTATTAAAAAAAAAAAATTGAAGGAGGGTGTTGGCGCCCGCAGGCAAATAAATTTGAGAAAACCAAAAAAAAATTCGGAAAAAATTTGGAAAAATTTTAATTTAGGAATACACATAACAAACTAAAATACCTAAAACTATTTGACAGAAAAAACTATTCAGAATAATTATAGGTTGTTCATTGAAGAAGAATTATTCATAGGGCACCAGATTATCAATGTTCTAAAAATTCAACTAGAGTTAAAATCATAAAAAAAAATTGAAGGGATGTGTTGGCGCCCGCAGGCAAATGCATTTTAGAAAACCAAAAACAAATTTTGAAAAAATTTCACTTTAGGAATACACATTACAAAGTACACACAAAAATGTCCAGAATTTTATACAGAAAAACTATTCAAATTGATAAGCTTACTAAAGAATGATTATACAGAGGGTATCAGGTTATCAATGTTGAAAAAATATCTACAAAAAATATAACAATAGTTAAAAAAATTACGAATTAAATTGAAGCGATGTGTAAGAGTCCTCAGACCAATGCATTTTAGAAAACAAAAAAAATTATAGAAAAATTTAAACAGTAAAACCACACATTAAAGAGTTCAAACTAAAATATCCAAAATCTTAAACAATCTTTAAATGTTTTAAATTAAGATATGTATAAAAAAATCAACAAAGTCAAATATATAAAAATTAAATCGAATGGTGAACGTGAGACAGCCTCTTTTCAAGTTATATAGTATGTACACAGGTACTCAGTGTACTTCTAGGTATAACGGGTTCATGTTGAAATATATTTATACAAATCAATCAATTAGAATTCAATGAATTGAAAAAAAAAATTGTTTGAGAAACCTGGGTGAAATAACACTAAACAAAAGAATACGCTGGAAGCTAAATACAACAGTACCTAATAACTTCATTCCAAAAATTAGGTATTGTTTACATTATAATAATACGAACAGTTATTATGATCAGAGGTGTATCACCGTAATATATGTATTAGAAAATGTATAAAAATGAACGTAATTTATTAAGGATGTAAAATAATGTTTAATTTAAAATAATATTGTGTTTGGCTGGGTCTACTGTCAATATTAAATTACAAACTTTAAAAACTAAATGCAAATAAAAACATAGTCAGATATCTGTTTTAGTCTTTGTAAATATGTGTGGAAAAAAAGTATACTTAGTACAATGTGAAAAAATGTGGGAAGGAAATCTTGAGAATTCTTTGACAATAGGATACCAAAACACAAAACCATATTTTAAATTAAAACTATTGATTTTATACATTTTCTATTTACAAGTATTGAAAACATAAAATCCTAATAAAATAATATTTTTTTATGTTTTATTATTTGTCGTGGTAAAAACATCATTATTTAATGTTGGCTGTATTTAAGTTTTTAATAACTATACTGGTACAACTCTAGCTGACAGTCTTTAAGACCGTGTTAAAAACTATGATAATTAGTTAACGTCTAATTTCCTGTCCTATCCTTACCTAACCGAACCAAATTAATAATATTTAAATATTTTCTTTCGTTGCTATGTTTACAATATCGAATACCTTGATAGTAAAGTTAGTAGAAAAAGATCTTCGCAAAGCTCACGACCAGTCTCGATAGTCGTCCATCATCACCATAGCTTCAACCAACCATAGGTTTACCTAACTAACCTCCTTATGACTTATTAGGACACTTTGAATAAAAAGATCCTGAGTTGCAGGTTGCCGAACTTAAGTGTTTGCTTATCAAGTTGATTCTTTGACTGTTGACACCTTAATTCATAAATCCATGGATGGAGCCCATATATAATAAAGATATGGATAGGCCACGCCTATGTTAAATACATTTGAGGCCGCGTTCCCGGAGGGGAAGGCATTTGAGGCTCCTTTATATTGATAATCGATACTCGATATACGTATACTTTATTTGGCCTCAATTGTTCCCCTCGAAGACCGCTGATAAGACCATTATGTCCTATCCATATCTTTATTATCTAAGACGGAGCCACACCCAGCTCACTCGTGTAAATAATTTGATGCACATAAAAGCGATCAACGAGTCTCTATTAATAATTTATCGGCATCTATCCTCTCATAATACACACTTGGAGACAACACATGCACGTGAAAGGTTTTTTTTTAGAACAATATTTTTAAAGATTTTTTTTAGCTTCAGGTTTTTTTTTTAAAATACCAGGATAATGTCGAGCATGGGAGCAACTTTATAACGTATTCAATTAATTTTATTTTGGACTTATTGAAACATGATATGGAGGATGGTCCTTTTGGTCGTCCAGTGTCCACAAATATTTCAATTCATAGTATGAAATCCCAGCCCTGTCCCCTATAGTCTGATATTAAAAGCCCATACCAACTTCATATTCTCTATGCAAAAAGTAAATTTAAGACAAATTTGTAAATCAATGCACAGTCTCTCTATTGCATTATTATTTGTGATTTCATTAATTTTCAGTATTTTGTATAATTAGATTGGGCAAAACATAAGACAATATCATTTACACAAGACTGTGACTAACACAATCATACTTTGATAAAAGTATATGATATAAGTACCTTCTATATTTGAATTAATCGTTTTTTTTCTCGGTACTTTATTGGTGTACGGCACTTTGACTACGGCCCCTCAACCTACTGAGGCAACCTTGAGGCATTTCCTTTTAGGAAATTAATAAATCCTCAAACATAACTCTTAATTCAAGAGTTTGTATCTAATACAATCATAATATAATATGAGTATAGTACATTTCGCAATATTTTTTCATAATATTAACAGTTAGTAAAATATAAAGTTTGTATTTCTAACATAATATATGTTATGATATTTATGGACGTCACTTGCACCATGGCCCCTCGATATAGTAATGTGGCGACCCGGCACATCTCTTTTAGATAAATGATTAAATACTTAATCAAGTCTTCCAATTTACTGAACATTTATATTTTGTAGATAATTTGAAGAAAAATTTGAAATTGAAGAGAGACTGTGTGAATTAACAAAATATGTGGTGTAAAATGTACATTTGAACACGTGTTATAATGTATTATATTGAACTTTAGTTAATTTTTTATAATGTACTATAATAAACATTTGAACATTTATTACAATATACGTATAATATTATACGTAGATTTCATGTATGATTTTTTTTTGATAGTTACCTACCTATTACAATACAAGATACTTTATTTTTATATTTTGAAGCAATATATGTTTTGGATTATTTAGATCCATATCAACTAAATTTCAGACCCGTAGTTTAGTATTTAAAGTTTATGTGATCAGAGTCGTGGGACCAAATTTTTTCAGACTCTACTAGAATGTTGTAGTCAGTGGCGCCGAGTACGCACTTTAGGTGGTTCAAATGAACCACCTAAATTGGGTGGATGGGTGCTTGTTGGCACTGGGGTGTATAATAATATAATATCAAGTTATAATTTAACAGGCGTAATTGTAATTTGTATAAACCTGTGAACATATTTTCAAAAAAAAGAAAAATTGATGAAACTTTTGAGTTAGGTAAGTATTGTTTAATTTTGTCTATAAATTAATATTTTTTTTTTTTTTATAGTCTGATGGTTAATAAATATTATAGAATCTATGTAGGAACTTATTTTTCTTTGTAAATACTTGATTTATTGAGTACCTAATTCATAGATATAATTATATAAATTATTAAAATTAATATACTGCTAAAATAGTAACATTTATTTATTATTTATTCTTCAATATGAAAGCATAAATGTTTAAATGTATAAATTAAAGTTGTGTTAGCAAGGTGTTCAAATTATACAAATTATTGAATATAAAATAATGTTTCCATAATATAATTGGCTACCTATTTAATATTATAATTTATTTAAAACGGTAATGACTAATGACTAATGATATAATAATTTTTAGTTTGTTGATTAAGTTTGATGGAATTTTATTTTTTAAATTAATATGTTATACACTTAACTTCTTTTATATTTTTAAACTTTGTCTCATCGGTTTAAAGGATTTTATATTTTTAAAACTGATGAATTTATTGAATTAAATGAATTTACATTGCGAATATAGCTAACTTTCATTCGCCACAGTGAGAATACTACTTGCTGCTGCTTTATTAGGTTTTATCAGTAACATTATGTATGTATAGTACATTGTTGTATATATTATATTAAAATAATTTCATTGATACTTATATAGTTATATGTTATATTTTGTTAAAATGTATCAACTATTGGTTATTGGTCCATTGGGTGGGCGTGTGGTAGGTTCTAAACTAAGATGATATTTTGAACCACCATTTTTGAAGGACCCCGGCGCCACTGGTTGTAGTGAAATTAAACTATAATAGGTATGTGGAATAACAGTACCTAACCTTCTATAATAATTTGTTATGAATATAATATTACCAGTAATAGCTCAAATTTAGCACTTTTACGGTACTTAATACATTTTCCTAATATTTTAACAGAAATTATGGAGCTAAAAATATAGAAATACCTATACTATGTCATGGTCCATAATTCATGGTTTTGTTTCATTTATAATAATAATGCTTTTTAATATACTTTTTCATAAATTAATATTTATTACAGTTGGCTTTTATGATTTGTTTCAACTATTAGTACGTATTTTTTTTTTTTGGGAGATCCCTACTATTACAACACCGCTACCAATATGCGTTTTTTTGGGTTAGGTCATTTAATAGCATGTTTTCATGATTTCTTCGTATTTATGCTTATTTACTTAAAATGTTTTTATATTTTCGGTTCATCCGTTAGAAAAATAAATAGGTACCTACCTACCAAGTGTGTAAATAAAGAATTTTTTTTTGTAAACCAATTTGAATTATTATACTTTTTTTCATTGCTTTTTTTCATTAAATTCACAGCCCTGCTAATTACTTTTACTTCCATTCATAATACCTATCACAGTTAATGTTAAATGTCAAATTGTCAACAATCAACTGCTTCTTCAACTTGATAACACTTAAGAGGATATCAGATTTTTAGCGCACCATTTATTTCTCTCTCTGACCCACGCACAATCATTTTAGTGTTTTCTTAATCGCACATTTGGTATGCTACGCGTGGGTCAAAGATGGAAAACAAATAGTGCGCTGACATCCCAACCAGCAATAGATCTTTTTATTCTATCCTATAAGTCGAGGTTGTAAACCTATATCAACTGATAACGGTATAGTTCAAGCCACAGAGTCAAATGGCCTTTGCGATTCGAGATCCTTCCCTACGTATTCGGCATTGTAAACATAACTATTCCACCTTTACACATTTTCTTCCCCTTCTCTCACAGCTATATAAAGGTTCAGCCACTCTCATTCCACACCTCCATATGATCGGTATTCTGTCTATCCATATTTTCTTCAGCTAGTCTTCTCGCCCCTATTTCCCCCCTAAATTAACTTCTTTAGCCACTCTCACTATCTCTTATCATACAGTGACCGAACCACCTAAACCTATTCTCTCTTGATTTCACTACAATATGTACACTACCCGTAATTGATTAATTTCTTATTCTATCCTCTTGTGTACCTTAACACCTAACTTATTATTTTCATATCTGCTTACCTACCCTAACCTTACATTTCTTTTTCATCTTTCATACACCAAACATTCTGAAATCCTGTTGACCCATTTCCTTATCTTCGCCGCATCACACACTTCCTAATTCCTATTCACTCAGTCTCTAGTTACCTACAAGTCATCGTACTTGATTATCGGTGAAAATATTTAAATATCATTGAGCGAATTCCCTACTCGAAAGAATTACTTAAAAAAATATCATACCTGACCAATTTTCTAATTTTTTAACACGACTTTATTGATAGCCGGAATAGTGTTATACCAGTATAATTACAATACAAATATTGAAAATTTTCAGGGCAATACATCCCCTGATCAATTAACAATAATAAAAAGAAACCTAATGAAAAATAAGAAAATACCCCGTGACGGAATCAAAATCTACTACGAAACTATAGTAAACGTATATGCTTCTACGTTACCGAGTTAACAGATTTTCCGTGACAATAAATATTTAATTCAAGTCTAAAGAGTAAATTTAAGCCCCAAAATAATATGAAAACAAACTTACGCATAAACATCGACTCTTCCAGTGAAACCTAGCTGTACCGCAGCACACGCAGTCGCCGAAGAAACAGCTATCTTCATCCGTCAATATCTCGCTCCATCTCCATCTCGCTAATTGAAACTTATCTAGTATAGAATACTAGTATCTTTATGCTCTGATATATATTCTGGTTTTCTATTTCAGGGGTAAAAATACATTTTTTTTTTTTGATTTTGAATATGAAAGCTGTGAGATGATCGATATGAATTTCGTGAGAAATCTAGAGGTACTAGAAAACTGAGACGAGTGTGTTGAATGAAATAAATTAAAAAATTGATTAACACAAAAATCGCTTAAAAATTAATTTAATTCAAATAATGTGATGAATCTTATTAGATCATTTAAATTTACCAGAACAAGCCCCCAGTTGTTGGTCGCATGCCAATTTTAACCATATACTAGACCACAAATTTATAGACATTCTATAATGCATTCTCCTGCCGGTGGCCCTAGACACTGTTGGAGAAATTAAATTCCTTTAGTAATTAAATTACGATACGAATTATAATAGTTACTTGTCCATTACTCGAGTATCAGAATTTAAATTAAAGTATGTGATATACCTAGGTAACCTATCGATCGATTCTAAAACAGAAACTTAATCTAGGTACAAATAATATCACAATATCAAATAGTGAAAATTTGAAGAAAATATCCTATAGGTATATCCTGTTAAACTCCCAAAATAAAACGTACGTTTGAGGTGTTCTCTTAAAACCCAAATGTTTAATGCCCGTACCCTGTACGCATAGAAAATGTATGTTTCACATTTAACGAAAACTAAAACTATCGTGACGGAACGGAATTACGAAGAACTTATAAGACAAAAATAGTTGTCACCAAGTGGTAGGTATAATCTGCTATGTACCTACAAATCATATTAAATAACATTAATCGTTATGTTTTTTCTTATTTTATTAGGTAGGTATAAAAACCCACCTTCCTACTTATAAAAGCATTGCCTAATCATTGATTTCAAATTTTAAAAATTATTCTACCATAACAATAAATTATCAGTTGTAGGCAAAGTATTATAATTTAAGGTATTTTTTCATAATATCCTAATTTTTGTACACCTATAACACTGGATTTTAAAAACTACTCTACGTCTAGCGGGTATATAGGTCAAGTAGTCTATTTTTTAGAATATTTTTAAATATCTATAATTTGTTTATTAAATTATTTTGGAACGTAATAATTTTTTTTGTGGTCAGGATAGACAGTTGACAGTTAACTAGGTACTCCTTGAAAACTTTTGTATTTTAGGAGTGAA
>SSSL01000435.1:0-36065 GCA_008086715.1 Sitobion miscanthi
TACTATTGGTTTATTTTGTATGCTACACTAAATTAGTTTACCAAATTGACTCACCTAAAAACTGTAATATACTAAGTACCTACTACATAGTATAGGGATGTATTTAATATCTAACCCAATAAATGTTGACTGTAAAATCAATAGCTGTGTATACAATAGTTGATTAGTTATATACCTATTAATTAATTTGATTTTATGCTCATGATTAAATATAAATATATACATAATATATCAGTTTTTAGGTGAGTCAAATTTAGTGTAGGCATACAAAATATACTGTAACAGATTCTAAATAATAAAATATTAATACAATAACAAAATAGAACCTTATGTATTTAATAAGCAATTAAATTGTATTATGATAAGTCTATAAACTATTTGACTATTTGACTATTTTACTTTTTTATAAATAATACTTATTAACGTACCCATATTATTTAACATGGGCTGGACTATATGGGATGGTTTTTTTGTACTTGAATAGACAAAAATAATATAACTAACATATTATTATTATTATTATTATTATATAATATTGATATATTAAAATTTTTAGGGGAGTTGATTGTTGAGGTAATGCAATTTGGTAAATATAAATTTTATGTATGATAAAAAACTGCTGCAGATACTATTTAATACAATAATTTATTATAAATTTATAGATCTTTATGTATTTAATTAAATTCTGGCAGTTAAATTGTATAATGATAGGGCTATATTAACAATGTAGGTAAGTTTAGTTATAAGTATTAAGTGATCAATTAATAAACTGTTTGATAAAGAATTAGCTACATTTATTAAGCATCGTTTGATATGTTCTAACATAAGCATAAAAACAAATTAAACAACCACAATATACACAGCTATATGGCTTTTATTATGTGGTAAAATATTAAATATATGGTATACTAAGTAGTGAGTACTACAGTTTTCAGGTGAGTCAAATTTGGTTTAGCATACAAATGATGCTAAAGATTTTAAATAATAAATATTAAAAAACAAAATAAAAATGTATGTATAAAATTAGAGTCTGGCAATTAAATTGTATGATTATATGACTATATACCATTTGCAATAACTTATATAAGTAGTTTTAATTATGAATATTAGATGATCAATTAAACTATTTGATAAACAATTAGCTACATTTATTAAGCATCGTTTGAGAGGTTTAATCATAAGCATAAAATCAAATTAATAAATAACAATTATTAATCGATATACACAGCTATAATATGGCTTTTATTGTCTATGTTTAAAAAGCAACGCACCTAAATCGTTTGACATGGGCTGGATTATATGGGATGGTTCTTTTATACTTGAATAGACAATATTAATACAACTAACATGCATGTATACTGTGTAGTGCTTCTTATATTACAGTTTTGGTGAGTTAATTGGTTGAGGTAATGTATAATGATATGACTATACTACTTGATATTACTTATATAGGTTCGATCGTTTGACATGGGCTCGATTATGTTGTTAAATATTATATATATTATATACTATGTAGTGGGTACTACAATTTTTAGGTGAGTCAAATTTGGTATAGCATACAAATGATGCTACAGATTTAAAATAATAAATATTAAAAAACAAATAAAAATGTATGTATAAATTTAAGTCTGGCAATTACATTGTATGATTATACGACTATATACCATTTGCAACAACTTATATAAGTAGGTTTAATTGAGAGTAATATATGAAATAAACTATTTATAACATAATAAATTAATACTGGATTTTATTATCTACAATTTATATTATTTACAGTGTATGTGCTACGCAACTATCTCATTTAACACGGGCTGGATTGTATGGGATTGGTCTTTTATACTTGAATAGACAAAAGTAATATAACTAACATGCATGTATACTACGTAGTGCTTATCATACTACAGTTTAGGTGAATTAATTGGTTGAGTTAATGTATATGACTATATTACTTGATATTACTTATATAGGTAGGTTTGATCGTTTGACATGGGCTCGATTATGTGGTTAAATATTAAATATATAATATACTATGTAGTAGAAACTTAAAATATTACAGTTTTTAGGTGAATCAAATTATGTACCCATATTCATAGACAAATTATAACTTTTTATGTATTTAATTCTGGCAGTTTAATTGTATGGTGGTATGACTATCCTATTAAACTATTTAATGAATACTATTTCATTATCTACACATTTTTTAAGTAGCCCACCTATATTATTAAACAAGGGTTGAGTTATATGGTTACTTTATACTTGAATAGACAATAGTACAATAAAACTAACCTACATGTATAATATTTAGTACCCTCTTAATTCATTACAGTTTTTAAGTGACTTCATTGGTTGAGGCAATTATACATTTTAATGCTGTAGATACCAATATTTATAAATTCTAATACATCTTCAAATATACCAATATAGTCTGGTAGTTAAATTGTATAATGATATGCCTATACGGTTTGCTATTGCTTATGTAGGTACGAATAGTTATGAGTATTTAATAAATATAGTTTTTAAGTAAGTAATTGATAAACAACAATATTATTAGTTTAGCAGCGTCGCGTCGTTATTACTATATACAAGCTTGAATATATGCGTCGGAGTGTTAGATTTTTTACGCGTATCACGATTTAAGAGTCATAGATTTGACTCCAGTTTTCAACTTGATAGGTAGGTAGGTAGGTTTAGGCGTAGGTGCGGATGACACACACTCGAGAACCGGACATACACGCCCGGGGCGTCGTCGCCTACCTGGCTGGCTTTGTCGTACGATCGACTTGAATCGCCGGCCGTGACTTACGACTAGACACTCTCGCAGGTTCAAAAATTACCGCCAAACCATTGCTGCCAACACTAAAAAACAAAATACCGACGACCCCACGTTCCGGATCAAAAAAACCAGCACCGCCGACACAGTCTTTCCGCCGCAGGCGGGATGACAAACACCCGGATCGCCGACACAGTCTTTCCGCCGCAGGCGGGATGACAAACACCCGGATCTAGTCTTATACTATTAGAAGTGAACCCGAGGGCGCTCCGATTCCGACTAGGTATAATTTGAACTAACTCGACTAATGAAAAATTTAGATTTTTTCGGCGGAGCCGTCGCCGCGTTATTAACGCTCCTTATCACTTTTCACGACGATTTTTTTCAGATTTTTCAAATTTTTCAAACCTTTTCGAGTTTTGCTCCCCTACGGGGCTCCGGGCGGCCCCGTTCGGACCTTATTCGCGTTCCTCGCTAAAATTATAGGCCGCGCGCGGCCGTATTTCGTACCCGCCGGCCCGCGGGAGCGGAAAAGACGTGCGAACCGAGCGCCGCCGTCGCCCGCGTTTTTTGCCGTTTTTTTTCGAAAATTGTAGTTTTAGCCGTCTTCGACGCGTCTCCGGGCCCCGTTCTTCCGTTATTCGCGTTCCCCGCTCAATTTTTAGTTTGCGCGCGGCCCCGCTTCGTTCGCTGACGGGGCCTCTGCGGAGAAATCGATTGCCACGAGCGCGGCGTCGTAACGTCTTTCGAAAATTTTCAAATATTTTCGAGTTTTACCCCCCTACAGGGCTCCGGGCGGCCCCGTTCGGACCGTATTCGCGTTCCCCGCAAATCAATAGGCCGCGTGCGGCCGCATTTCGTCCGAAACGAGTCCGGGGACCCGGGACGACGATGACGGTCGAGTGACGATATCGCCGCCGTCGAGTGGGTATTACTATATACGTGCGTCGGAAGGTTGGATTTTTTTATGCGGATTTCGCGGTTTACACGACCGAGGGCGGCGGAGCCGGTCGTCCGCTCGCCGACGCGGTGGGATCGCCCGCTCTAAAGCCCCGAGCGAACGTCGAAATCGCGTTCGGAATTCGTCGGGACGGCGAAACGCCTTAAGAGTCATTGATTTGACTTTCAATTCGGTAGGTAGTTATGTAGGTTTAGGCGTTGGTGCGTTTGACTCGGGGTCGTGGGTTCGATGCCGGCGGCCGTGATAAATCAAATTTTTTTTTCGTCATTTACATTATCAACGATCCGGGCATCAGGTACTTCTCCCGAAATTTCATGGAGGATAAAAAAAAAAAAAAAACCAGCAAATCCAAAAAACTGTACCAACATAGAATCCAAAATTCCCTACAAATTATACGCATTAATTTATATATTTTATGAAAAAATGTATTTTTATGTTCAAAAGTTATCGTATAAAATTATGGTGCGATTCAAATATTATTGTATAACTCTAAAATCTTCCAAAAATCTTCGATTCACCATTTTACCAGGATATTTGATACTTAAATTGTTTATTTAAATTAAAAAAATTAGTTAATGCAGGATATATTTCACTGCTCAATGCGGCAGTTAAACCAAGACAATAGAATTTAACAATACCGCTGCAGTGTGTGGGGACCTTTAATCCAGTAAATAAAGTAACATGCACAACGTTTTAAACTTTTATCATATCATTGCTTTTAAATAGTAACAATAATAATACTAATAAGTTATTAGACTACATGTTTTTACACTGATTATTAAGTTGGCTACAAAATCTTGTACAAGTTACTTTTTTTAATTTGACCATTTGTTAATAGCTAATTGAATATAATATATTATAGAAGAAAAATAGAAGGGTAAAAAGTTTTAAGTGCACATATCTGCAGTTTACACAATTTTTTTAAAAGTTGATGTTAAAATGTTATAAGTATACGGTTTGAGTTATACTACTGTATCTATTAGGTTAAATATTATGTACTATATCACATACCACATTTTTGCAAACATTAACATTATTCATGTTCTATAGGAATACACTAGTCTAAACTCATTTTCTTCAAAAATGTACTTCCAACATTTTAAAATTAAGTTCTAGCAATTAAATAACTGTTAAAAAATGTTTGTTTACTGTGGTTTATTGAATATTTAATTTGTGGCTCTGTATGTGTGTATTATTTAAAAAATATAAATGAAAATATTTCATCAACAATTGTAAGTTGTGTGGTGGAGGTTTCACATGGACTGATATGTAACTTGCCTTTAAGTGAAATTGCTCATGAATAGTTTAAAGTCAATATAAAGAAATTACAAACTTAACTCAGTTAAAAACAAGTTCATCCATTTTTTTTTAATTATCAGCCAGATGATCAATAAGTGAGTTGAGTAGTAGTTGGCAAATTTAAAATTATTTAACCCTAGATCGCTAACCAAATGTCGATGTGACGAACACTGATCATTTTATTGCTGCTATTTTTAGGCATTTTATCTAATGTCATTAAACCCTCCTTGTATCTTTCATACATTATATTCTATATCTATCCCAATAACGTAAATTTAACAAATTTATATTTTAAAAATGAGGAAAATGTTTTTTTTTACTATTATTTTTGTAACAAATAGTTATCCAAAAGTTTAATTATTGGTTTTTATTAATTATATTTATGATTTATTAATTTAACCTATTTAAAATTGTTAATTGTTCATAATATTTATAGCATTTGTCATACTGACGAATGGTTAGAAATAAAGGCGGATAAATAAGGTTAGTTATCTAGGGTTAAATAACTAACCATTTTGTAATAATTTTTATTATAATTCCTTTTTATTGATCACTTTTATATCTTATGTCAATTTGCACAGTAAATTTATGTGTCACATAAGGCATAGTTTAACATGTCTAAATGTCTTATGTGACGCATACTTGACTATACATACGGGCATTAGTCAATATTTAAGTATGTATGTGTTTGCTAATTGTATTAAAAAATAATTATTTGTTTAGTTTTTTTTTTAAATTATTATTATATTTTACATTGTGATTAAACAAAAATATATTAAATTATCTAAAAATGTTATCCATAATACATTTGAACATGTAAGTAGTGTTTCAAACAACAACAAAAAAATATGATTTTAAATTATGTCTTAAATTTAGAACATTTATGCCTGTATAGTATATTATAATGGTTAACATTTTATCAATAAATACTTTCCATAATATTTTTGGTAAAAAACACTTAAGTATATAAAACACTAATAACAATTAAATATACAAAAATTAACCGTAAGGATAAAAGGGTGAAAAGAAAAACTTGTGATGGTCCATAGAAGAAATAATTTATCTAAATGAGCTGAATCAAAGTTGAGTGTCAATGTTTGTTAATGTAAGATATTCTTGTTATCCTTTATCTAGTTTATCCAAAACTAAGCTCTTATTTGTTGACTATAACATACAAAAAAACAAACAAATCAATATTAGTATTATGTAAGGAACTTAAATAATGAATATAATAGATAAAAAGCATTATCAAAAATGTATTTAGATAGGCTCAATTAAGAAAAACACTTGATATATATCAATTGTCATTCTTAAAATCATTGTACATAATATTGATATTTGGTGCACAATATATTTATTCTTTAAAGTTATACTTACAATATTTACAAAATGCAATGGCTAAGTATTTATCTAAAATAGCAACTTGCACTAAATATTGTTCACACTGAATTTTTCCAATTAGATTATCTCCTTGAGGCTCAGGAACATTCCTACATCACCCACTATTGTTCCTTGTTGACTAGAACTAAAACACTAAATTACTTGTTAGTTATTGTTGTCATGTGTCATAGCTACCTTTAGGCTATATTCAGCATTTACAATAGTATATAATAATAGTATTGTAGCGAGCTATGACTACCTATCTAGATACCTATGTAAATAAATGCCTAATAAATACAAATTATACAATCATCATTGTAAATTATTTCAAAACACTTCCATCACTTCAACCAGAACTAGTTGAGCACGTTACAGTATTGTTCATTTTATTATTATTTTAATCGTCATGATCAACAATCGTGCACTCGTGCAAAAAGCAAGATGTTTTGTTGCTTAGTATGTAATGCTGTATTTACCAACATATAATGAAAACTGTATTTACGACTGCATGTGGTATAACTTTATGATATTTTTTCAAGGGTGAACCTAGAAGTTGAAGCTAGATGCCCATTTTTTTCATTACTCGTAAAGTCGTAAACCGCCATGTAGAACTATTAGTGGAAATAGTATTTTCAGAAGTAATTTTTCCAAACAGAATAATCTCCTAAATGACTTGGGTACATACATACTTCATTTACTGTATCTTACTGACTATAATTGAAAAAAAAAACTATATTAATTAAATTATTTTGAAAATTGTATTAATTTAATTGCTCAATATCATATTAAAAATCAATGTAATAAAATAGTAACCAATCAACATTATTTATAGTCCCAACACATAGTTTGTTCCAATATAATATAGCAAACATCCTGTGTTATAGTTGTGAACCTACTTGCGTATACTTGCGTATACTTGTATTATTTATTATTATCTATGCCTTATGGAGAAAAATAAAAAAATTACAATATGAACATGTAAACTTTTTAATATTATGAATAATTAGTAACTCCATCATGTACGACTTACGAAAATCACATTTAAGGTGAACTGTTTAAATTTGTAATTTGTATACTGCACACGATAGTGAAAATTTTGTTTAATTACGCAAAACCTCTTAAGAAGTAAAAAAAAATAATAATAAATAAATATTAAAATGAATAAAAAATTTAAAAATATAAAAATATAGAAGTATAATTATTATTTATATATGAATTGAGCATAACCTCAATTAAATGGTAACCGTCTAAAACCGAAACCATGGTTACACTAATTAATAATTCGTTATCATAATTTACAATCTATGATTATTTGATTAAGCAAATTTTGTATGGTTTTTTGGTTTTTTTATGGTTTATGAAAGCTATCTATTTAACTACTAGAAAATTCGTTACATTAACCATTTAAATGGAATCTCCATAAAATTCTCTATCGATAAACTTTAGATTTCCCCGGTTCTCGTTCTCTTATGTGGGATTAATCTCATTCACAAACAGACGACCACAAAAGTTCTGAATAGAGTACATACCTAATATTATAATATACATCTGCATTTACTAATTTACTATACGTTTATACCTATTGACCAGCGTAGTAGATTTCAAGACATGTTATTATAGTGTTATAACAAAATACATTTAATTATAATCATTTTCGAGACGTATACCTACATCATAAACTTTGATGATTGAAATATAAAGTTCATCAATTATATAAACAATTGCTCATGTTTAAGTCTATACACTTAAATAGATTTATAATATATGTGATTATATGAATAGGTAACTTCTATAGAGGAAAACTACTGGCATAGAATGTTGTATGCTGCTGGCGTATTTACCAAATGCGAACAAACGTATAAATATGTAATAGTTTTTAAAGTTCAATAAATTATTAATTATAAGTTGTAAATGACGTTCTCATAACATGATATTATACTTTTAAGTTGCCAAACTTTTCGGTTAAAGCCCTTCTAAAACATACTCGCGGTGTCGGGGGTCCTCGAACCCCCCCCCCCCCCAGGTGTATTTTGGAAAAGGTTTAGTTTTTGTACGACGTTTTTGAAACTCGAAATTTGTATAGTTTGGAGGTCGGTAATTAAATTTAGCGTTTTGTGTTGAGACCATAGGAGGCCGTTTTTCTCTGTATTTTGGGGCTTCAAAATTTCAAAATTTGAATTTTTCTGGGTTTTCGGCACAGACACTTAGATTTTGGGCTCTGCGAGCCGTTTTTGTAGGCTTACATTATAGAGGACTTTGTGCCGTATCGATGGGTACCAAGATCGAGGTAATCTGACTTTTGGTTCGGGAGTTCTGATTTTTTGTGTGTTTTTTTGTACTTAAAAATTACGCAGTTCCGTGTATTTTGGATTTTGGGTTTTCGTTTGATCACTACGAAAGTCGAGATTCTGATTTTCTGATGTACGACGATTCAAAAAGGCTCTATAGTCGAAGTACGTACGACCATTATTTCGCCTTTAATCGGAGTAGCAAAAAGTTGAAAAACGCGTTAAGTGGATTATTCGTATAACCAGACGTTTCCTTATGGTAAACGTCTATATAACGTTTTTAGTAATAATTATTTTGAACTTTTTTTTCGCATTTATCTTAGTAAGCTTATAGCTCATTATTAATTAATGTAAATCGATAGGTACATCGTATATATGAATAAAATATTAAAACCTATAAAATAATAGGGCAATTCACTCTAATATATATATATTTTAGCTAACAACATAAAATTGGATGTACATTTTGAAGTAATAGCTCTTTCAATATGGATTGTATCGTCTTGAAATCTTCAAGGCTCAATGCAGTGACACCTCTAGATCAAATTTCTGTTCTTAAAAAACCGACGAATCGTATTTAAGTTTGAGAAATTGGTAAATCAAAATTTCCTGCCAATTTTGTTTTTGAAAAATTTAAATTTTGATCACAACATTTACCCCCTTAACAATTGAGTTAATAAACTTTTAAATACTGGGAACTGGTCTAGGGACGCTTCTGCTTCGATCCTCGAAGGTTTCATAAAGATAGGACTTATATTGAATGATTTAGGTTTTCGATATATTACGAATTTGAAAAACCTATCTAAAAACCTAAATCGTTCAATAAAAGTCCTATCTTTATGAAACCTTCGAGGATCGAAGCAGAAGCGTCCCTAGACCAGTTCCCAGTATTTAAAAGTTTATTAACTCAATTGTTAAGGGGGTAAATGTTGTGATCAAAATTTATTATAAGTATCACACCATCAGATGTATAATAACAAAGAAACACCCGCACTGTATATTAGACTATAAAAATAGCCTACGCAATGCTTAAGGTGTATGAACAACACAATGGATTGAAAGTACTGCTTTTTTTTAAATACATTCCTTTGAATGAAGCATATTAAGTGCTGATTTTTCTTTTAAATTATACAATACTTTACAAGTTATATAAAATAGGCAACTGAGAAAAATAAACTTACAAATAACATGGTATTTATTACATTTAATAATTTATTTATTTAAAATAACAAAATATTTAAAACTACTGCAGAACAATTCATTAGGGATAATGGATAAAACTAATTTAAAACAAGTGATATGCTATTTTAAGCTTATTAAAATATATTTTAAATTGTTTTAAGGTATAATAACAATATTGCTCCTTATGGTACCGTATGACAAACATAAGGACAATTTACTGATCCTATTAAAAAACAAAACAATCATATTAATTAATTTACAAAATTTAAATAAAATTTAAAATATTTTTACCCGTGGATATGGTCCAATTATGCCTTGTACGTATCCATCATTGTGGTGTTCAGCTCTTCTCAAAAATCCTGCAAGGTCCTCATCTCGGTTAAGTTGTTGCACATGGCCTGCTAAGACAGTGGTAGTGTTCTCTCGTTCCCTTCTTGATGCTCCATCTCTAATGTGAAATGTTATCAAGTTTAAAAAAAATAATCTAATGATATAAAATAAAATAGTGATTGTGTGACATAATGTAGCAGGCTACTCAATATTTTCCACTTGAAAGACAATTTATGAATTATAAATATGTACCTATTAATAAGTAAAAACATTTTATTCGTTTCTATCAAGATAACCAAAGCTTTAGAAAAAAATATCTGTAACTAGCCCAAAAAACAATTTATGTATGGAAAAAAAAAAATAATAATAATCACCCTGAGGTTTCTTCTGGCTTGGTCAAATTCAATAAAATACTGATTTTCAAGGACAGTCAGTTTCTCTGTGAGCAAAATTATTGATCAGTAGGAAATAAAATATAAATGATTGTAATATTTGATATATATATATGTTAGAGCAAGACAGTAAAAATTATACCATAACTAGAAACAAAAATTAAATATTTTAACTAAAAATTAAATTTTAAAACAACATATTTACTTACTGACCATTAACTCCTTCTTGTTAGGTGGTTTACACATGACATAAATGAAAAATATACAAACACAAACATATAGGACAAGGATGCAACATGAACCAACATATCCTGTAAGCAATACACCTTATTAAGTTAAACATGAAACATATAATAATACATATAACATTTAAAACACAACACACCATGTACTGCAAAAACTCACGAATAAAATTCCATATATTAGGGTGTCTGTGCATTTGAGTTAAAAGTGTAGCGTGGAAAGACTCCAAGTAGTTGTTGGTTCTGTATTCTTCTCCAAAAACACTAATTAGACCTGGACCGACCTGTAACAACCAAAAATACTCCACATACCCAATTAAAAAGTTTCTCATACCTTGTTCAACTTCAGGAAATTGTCTCGTATAGTCCAGGATAGCACTGAAACCATCGGCCATGGAAAATGAACAGCGAGGGTCATTCTTGGTAGCGGGTAGGTGAGGTAATGCCAAAACCTAAAAGTACAATGGAGTATTAAACAGAAATACAATTGAATACAGATATTAAACTTAGATTTACCATTCTGAGAACGCGAGCTGCTACCGGGTTTGTACGGATCAAATTTAAAACACTGTTCATCTTTCGGTGACAATACCGTACAATTGACTAGAAAAAAAACTTTTATTTTTGTTTTTGTTTTATAATTATAACTTAGTGCTTATACCTGGGTAAAATGAAACCAACAGCATCTTAATTGGCTTTCTGGAAATGATTGTTGAACGGCTGACATCAGAGCTTTTTCATAATCTGTAATAAAACAAACACGTTGATAATTTAAAGGTAAAATATTTCGTACAATATTAAACAGAGCTGCATAAACTTCTTCAGTCATACTCCCCAGAAGAGCATAGACCATTGGAAAGGACTAGAAAAAAATAAAAAAATAAGTGAGAAATATATTAAGATAAAAGAATTTAGACTATACATAAATAATATCAATTATTCAACACTTACAACACTTTTGAAAACAACCTGGATAGTAAGGAAACATTTTAAATCTGCTGGAACACGAGGCACAGTCTTGAACTTCCCGTCAATCCCAACCAACGTCACTGTAGCCAATTCTTCTCTGTATTTGTCAATTGCATCCATGTTCGCGAAGATCACACCAACACTCCTTCCATCGACGACTAATGCTTGTTGAAAGAACCTGATAATAATTTTTAAAATAAAATGTATAATAATTTGGAACATTTTACCTAAAAATAATTCAATACAATACATTATTCAATTTGTAATAACTAAAAAAACAATTTTCCTATTTCAATGTTAAAATAAACAACAAAAAAATTGGTTACTATATTTCATATTGATATTAATATTAAAATAGTAAATAATTCTCAGTAAAGTAACAATTACATACTATGAGAAACCATGTGCAAATCAAACAATTTATAATTGAGTTACTTAACTAATGTACTGATGTGAGAATTATGTCAAATGTATATTAATTTATAATAGATTATTGTTTATATTAAATTATTTTATTAACGGACAATATCCTTTAATAGCAATATTTTATAATTTGATAATAAATAAAGATTAAATACAATTCATACAAGAAAAATAAAAACACAAATAAATGTGTTCATCAAATATTCTAATACATTCATAAAAATCTACCCAGAGTAGATAAATTACTATACACTTATGTAAGTAATATGTACATTTTTATCGGTACTTATTATTTAAAATTGAATACATTAATATAAGATTTACTTATAAGTTATATTATTACCATATGTGACTAATTATATAATAGCTTATTAACATAAAACAAACAACTATATTTACCTAGATGGGGGATTTTGAACTGTAGAAGCGTAAATGGCATTACGTCCTTCATTCAGTGCAACTGCAAGTTGCCCAATGTCTAGGGGTTGTCCTGGAAATCTTCGACGTCTCATCTTTTTCACTCGTTCTTGAGCCTGAATAAATGTGTAGTTGGGAGCTGCTTCTGGATGGCTAACAAAACCAAAAAAAACAGTTAATAATTGACTTAAAATATATTATTTTGCATTGCTCATTATTTATAGGGTAACTAATTCCAACAAGTAACAAATAATAATTTAGAATAAACAGATAAGTTTTAATACGACTCACTTGATAATTTCATTATTGTATAAAGTTCTCATAAATGAGGTTGTAACTGCTGGATCAATTCCCCTTTCACCAATGGTTTCTCTCAAAAATGGCACATTCAGGTCAATCACTCCGGGCTGGTGATCGTGGTAGTACCCTAGATGAATTCTATTGTCATTCAAATTTGTTCTAACAGTTGCAGTGGAAGGGCAATACTGGTTCCGTTTCTTCTGTCGTTCGCATACTAAATACCTATAAAATATAAATACATAATATTATCATTACTCAAATAGGTAGGTAATTATTTTGGATTAACTATTATACATACACGCGGTGTCCTCGGACTTGTCGTGTGTAATACTTGAATCCCAAGTTGTCAACATATATCCTTGATCTGTTATGAACTCCAGGAATCAAAGTATATGTTTCCGACACTCCGACAATTTGTTCCTCTTCCTCTTCTTCTTCCAATACCTCAACTTCTTCGACTACTTCTTCTTCATGCACTATATGATCATCTTCATATACAACTGGCAGGAAGTAGTCGTGGTCCACCAAATGATCTGGGAGAGCAATTATTTCTTGGTTGTTCATCATTATTAATATAAAACTAGAATGAGTACACAAAAAATTCAAAAAAAAGGAGTAGTTATATTTATAGTAATTAGTTATTGCAAAGATAATTGGATGAACCGCCAAAGTAGGTAGGAAAAATAAAACAAAAAAAATCAAACACAAAAACAAAATGTACTGAACCTAACACACTAACAAAGTTTTGGTCAAAATTGTATATGTAAGTGGTATAACTTATGGTCAAACTTTTAGAACGACGTGCGATAGCACGAACAGAGTCGGCGGTATGAACTATGGTCAAACTTTTAGAACAACGTGCGATAGCACGAACAGAGTCGGCGGTATGAACTGTGTTCAAACTTTTAAACGTCAATAAAATGCGTAAATGGCAAATAATGGCAAATAATGGCAAAAAGGGCAGAGTTCACAAAAATGAGAAAACCTCAAGAGAGATGTGCTAAGTCCAAAGGCTGTAGAGCGAGTTGTCGTTACTCGTTCGTAATTCGTAGCTCGTATATTGTGAATCGTGATAGTGGGAGTTGACTAGGTGGGAAACTGGAAAAAACGTCTCGCAAAAACCGTTACAAAACAGAACAATAAAATGTAAAAATGCGGGAATAATTAAATACATAATTGAATATTATGTATTTCAAGACGGCGCATTTAGGAATACTAAATTCTGAATTGAAAATTTGAACTCATTTGGCGGTTGGCAAGGTTGGGTTATCTTTTTCTTTTTCTCTTTTTTTTTTTTTTTCCACCATGAAATTTCGGGACAAGTACCCCAATCCCTCAACGATCCTTATCACTTCACGCGGTTTTTTTTCAAATATTTTCGAGTTTTACCCCCCTACGGGAATCTGTGTGGTCCCGTTCGGACCTTATTCGCGTTCTACGTCAAAATTAGAGGCCTCGCGCGGCCGTACTTTTTTCCCCGCGAGCCCGCGGGAGCGGAAAAGACGTACACACCGAGCGCCGCCGTCGCGAGCGCTTTTTGCCGTTTTTTTCGGAAATTCGAGTTTTAGCCCTCTTCGCCGTGTCTCGGGGCCCCGTTCTCCCGTTATTCGAGTTCCCCGCTAAATTTATAGGTTGCGTGTGGCCGCACTTCCTACGGGACGAGCCTTGGAGCCGCGGGACGACGACGAGAGTCGAGTGACAATATCGCCGCCGTCGAGTGGGTATTACTATATACAGGCATAAATACTTGCGTCGGAAGGTTCTATTTTTTTACGCAAATTTCACGGTTTACACGGCCGCTCGCCGACGCGGTAGGATCGCTCGCTCGAAAGCCCCGAGCTGACATCGAAATCGCGTTCGGAATTCGCCGGGACGGCGAAACGCCTTAAGAGTCATTGATTTGTAGTGATGGGAATAATCGAATGAAATAATCGAATCAATTCGATTATTTTAAAAATCGTTCGAATAATAAAATAATCGAATTAAACATTTGAATAAATCATTTGAATGAATTTTTCTCTCGAATGATACAATAATCGAATGCTTTTCTTATCTCACTTTTACATCTCTTACCCGTATGGCGTATACTACCACAGAACAATATAGAATAGACACTCGGTCAGCTGTGCCGGTTTACGTATCCGTAATCTGATAGAACGTTGACAAAGTGTATCCCTCTTTGTTACGAATTTTTAAAAATGGATACAACGCAATGGACTAATTTGAATTATTATTTATAATAATTTATTTTTCATATTTTGGTAAAATGAATAAGTATTTTGTTTTATTATTAAATACTTATACAAATTTAATTTTAACTCCAAACACCACTACACAAATTTGTACCGGATCATATTTATTCTATTTACTTCCCGAGCAAATATGCAAATGCATAAAGTCCCCAGCCCTGATAATAAGTAATATATTTATATTACTCATTAGTCATTATAATATGGTGTTTAGTACCATTACTACCATTGTACCTATACCTCATTGGGCAGCCTTCAGTTGCAGCGTATTTTTTATATTGCTCAATTATTAATAATATGATATAATAAATATAAATTTAATATTCATATTGTGGTTTACTGTGGGTATATTGAATATAGTCTGTCTCACGAAAGAACGGGATCGTTTCGCGCATGTAGACTGATTCGATTGGTGAGTGGACAACCACGTGATCACGCTTACAACGGATAATTGGTGGGGGATGCGTGGCAGCGAACGAGTTTTGGTCGACCGCCGGTCCCGTTCTCTCGTGAGACAGACTATAGAATAATTCACTTTATTTTCGATAGCAAAAACAGGAAATAAGAAATGCAATACATTATTTTTTATTATTATTTAAAGAACGTTCAGTATATAACTATTTAGCTCGACAATTGTAAAACAATAAAATATCTAAATAATGATAAATATAAACTTATAAATAGTTTGATATTACAATTCGAATTGTATAAGTATCATGCAATACAATTATTTCCAAAAATAGTTTTGGAATAATAGTATTATAGAAGTAATAACCAATAAAAATAAGATACAAAAACAATATTACGTATTATTAAGTTATTTAAATTATTATCATTGCGATTTCTGGCATTAGTCGAATAAGAAGTGTTTCTCTGTTATTTATTTTATTTTATATTCAGTAAAATGGCACCTAAAAGATCGGTGGTATGGGAGCATTTTAAAAAAATAAATGAAAAATGCGTGAAGTGCGAAATATACAAAAAAGATTTCAATTACCACAACAATACTACAAATTTAAAAGGTAATAATAATAATAGTATTAATATTAACTAATATTTAAAATTTTAACTATAACTCGGTTAATCTAAAAATTAAAGTTATTTTTTTTTTCTTTTATTGGTATATTTTTACATAAAAACAACCTTATTATTTAAACTCTCAAATTAATAATGTATTATTATTTATTATTAATTTATTTTTAAATATATAATTTTATTACCTACCTATTTGTTTTAAATAGCTATTATTATTTGTTACAATAAAAATAATGGTGTTAAAACTTTATTTTAGACGCCATCTAAAAGAAGAGACTAAAAACGATTTACGTAAACATAAAATACCGAGGTTGCAATCAAAATACTCAAATTTTTATACAAAAGAACTAAATCTGTGATTTATCTTTTTAATTTTAATTTTAAATTACTTAATGACTGTTTAACTTTTATGATTTCATGTTTTTTAAGATACTTATGATACAAAATTAAGAAAAATTATAAAATATAAAAACGCTACGTCATAGATTAGGGTTTTTCTTCTATGTAGTAACAAAATTTGAGGTTTTTATTTTGATCATAGCCTGTATTTTATACTATCCATTTTTAAAACAAATATCATGATTACACCGTAATAAAAAATTGTGTTGACACATGAATATTTTTAATTACTTTTAAAATAGTATTAAATTGTTAGATTTTAATTTTTTTTTTTAATTTATAAAAAATGCTTATTCAAAACTCCTTGTAAAACGTGTGTGTATTGTGTAGCACTAGCCAGTGGCGCAACTACCGGGGGGGTTGGGAGTGTCAAACACCGGGGCCCAAAGACTGCAGGGGCCCCCAGGCCCCAGCCTAAATAAAATAATCTATTTACATATTTGATAATAAATTTCCTAATAAATATAAAAATCATGACATTTTGATGTACGAATATAATTTCACGAAGTACGGACAACAAATTAAAATTATCAATTTCATAATTTAATAAAGAAAAAGACGAGTGAACTATCTAATAATATAATAAAATAATCTATAGTAATCTACTATCTAATACCGAAATGACAGCATTGATGTGTTATCGGAATGTGCAATGCCATAATGAAAGCAATATTTTAATTTAATTTTGTTTGTATTATAATATTTTCCTAAATTTTCAATGTAATAATGCAATCAATTTAGAGTAATTTTTAATACAGTAACTTTATTGCCTATTAATTACATTTGGTTCCCTTGGTAATATTATCATATCAAAATGTTACAATTTCAAAATGTATGATCAAATAAAATTCAAATTTTGTATTTTGTAAACTAAGGTGTTGCTTTTTGTACCTATTTAAATTAAAAGTTTTATTCTAGTCAAGCGTAGAAAGTGAAAATTAAATTCATTAAAAATTAATTATTACCTATATTTTTAGCTGAACTAGTAAAAATATTGTTTAATGAAAATAAAAATAAAAATAAAAATGTTTACATAAGTTAACATAATATATGACACATAACATTGTGTACGGTGACACGGTGCACCTATTGCACACCTATTAGTACATTACAGTTTTTAAAAATATTGTTGATGTTTAGTAATGTAATTTTGAAGCTTAATGTTAAATGTTGTACCTACTACTTACATGTCTATTTTATAGATATACCTCAACATTCAGAAAAAAATCTATTAAATTACCATGATGGATTACTCCAGTCATCTGTGATTCAAATTGATAATAATGTACAAGAATCTACTGTAGCTACAGGTTAAATAATGAAAATAAATTAAATTAAAAGATATTATTATTTACTTAAAATAATATATTTGTGTACCTAGTTAATGTTCAATTTTAGGTACATAATATGTATATTATGTTATATTTATATATTTTAAGTATGAATATTATTACTAGAATTAATATTATTAGGTATTATTTTTAATAATATTATTAAATGTCTTTTTATATTCATTTGTTTAGATTTTAATGTGCACAATGAATATCCTACTGACATAATTCATTTTGAAGATACTATTAAGAACAATTATATTAAAAGATGTATTTTAGCATATGGACCATGTAGACCAGATATTGTTTTTCCAAAAACAACTAAAGAAGATGGCAAATCTATTCATTTTTCAAAATGTTACTATAACAAAATACTTAAGTCTGGTATACAAGTGCCAAGGTTCTGGCTGTGCTATTCTGTTGGGTTGGACTCAGTATATTGTGAAACTTATTGGCTATTTGCTAATCGCCTTTATGCATTTTTCAACAACGCCTGGATTAATGGAGTGAATGACTGGCAACATCTATCTATTAAAATTGACAAACACGAAATGTCAGTACAGCATATTGATGCCTGTAAAGTTCGTGTTTTATGGGTTAATAATGAAACAATTGATAAAAAAACTTAACGACAATATTCAGAAGAAGCTACATTCTGGAGAAAAGTGTTACATAGAATTATAAAAATAATTCTACATCTTACTTCTGGTAACACAGCATTAAGAGGCCATGAACAGAAAAATAATAATCCAGAACAATTTGATGGAGAAGGTACTTTAATATCTGATTAAACTTAAGTAACTTATATAATATTGATATATTTTGATTTATTCAGGTAACTTTATGCGCACAGTGCGATTGTTGGCCGAGTATGACCCCATTATGAACGAACTTTTAAAAGATGAACAAAATAAAATAAAATATTTTAGCTGGAAAATTCAAAATGAATTAATTGACCTTCTAGCTACAAGTACTCGAAACTTAATATGTGATGAAATAAGGCGTTCGCAATGTTTTTCTATTATAATGGATTTGACTCAAGATATTACCAAACTTGATCAGGTCAGTATAGTTATAAGGTATGTGGTAATAAATTATAATGAATCAAGTATAAGAGTAAAGGAATCATTTTTGGGATTTGTTGTTATTGAAAAACACGGAGCACAAGATTATGAAGAATTAATCACAAATATATTAGTGAAGCTCGATATCGACATAAATAAATGCAGAGGACAGGGGTATGATGGGGCTTCTGTCATGAGTGGTGTATACTCCGGAGTCCAAAAAAGAATTAAAGACAAAGTTCCTACAGCATCGTATGTTCACTGTTGTGTCCATAACTTGAACTTAGTCATATCAGATGCAGCTAAAAGCTCTCAAAAAGTTGTATCATTTTTTGAAACTGTTCAAGCAATTTTCAATTTTTTTAGTGCCAGTGCTCCTAGGTGGGCTAACTTAGCATTTGGGAATGACGAAAGGAGAAAAATTAAACTGAAAGTCTTAAAAAAGGTGTGCCCAACCCGATGAGAATCACGACATGAGTCTATAAATGCATTAAAGTTAAGGTTTATAGATATTATATAAATAATATATCATAAATAAACAATATATCATAAATAAACTAATATATCATTAACTAGTTCTAAAAAAGATGAAAAAGCTACTAGTTTTTCTTTGAAAAAAAACTAGAATCTATGGAGTTTGTTCTAATTTTATGTTTTTGGGAAAAGATTTTAAGAGCATTACACGGCGTATCCAAATCCCTTCAGAAACAAAGTACAAATTTGCACAATGCATGCCAAAACTTAAATGAAGCCAAAACAATTATAGAAAACCTAAGAGATAGCTATGAAAATATACTGTTGGAGTGTAAAGAATTATGTTCCAGATGGGGAATTACTCCAAACTTTCATGTTAAGAGGAGTAGACTTGCTCCACAATATTTTAATGAAATTGATGGTGATCGTCGCCTAAATATAACAGATGAAAATTTCAGGGCTAAAATTTTTCTACCTGTAATTGATACAGTTATATTTTAACTAAATTTACGATTTCAAGGACTACAAGAAGTTACAGAAAATTTTGATTTCTTATTTCCTACAATGTTAGCTAAAATGGATGAAAATGAGATCTGTAAGGCTTCAATGGACTTTTTTTATTTATACAATGATGACATTTCTTCAGATTTTACCAGACAATTATTGTGTTTAAGAGGATTATTAAACACTAATATTCAAACGATTAAGGATCTGGCTTTATTTATAGTTAAAAATGATTTTTGTACAACATACTGTGATGTAATAACTGCATGCATAATTTATATTTCATTGCCTGTGACAGTTGCAACGGCAGAAAGATCGTTTTCGAAATTAAAATTAATTAAAAACTATTTGAGGAACAGTATGGGGCAGGATCGACTTTCTAATATTTCCATTTTAAATATAGAAAGAAATGTAACTAATCAAGTTGATTTGGAAAAAATGATTTCTACGTTTGCCGAATTAAAAACAAGAAAAAAAAATTTTCTTAAGTGAAAATAAATTAAAAATACTCCTAACAATATAGTTTTCATTCTATTACTCTAAATGTATAAAATATTAAAATGTATAGTTTATAAATGACTAGTGTAGTCTTAAAAGTTATAATTTTTATTTGTTTTTATAAGTATATTATGATTTATGTTGTTATTTGGTTGGTAAAACTTTTAATAAATCTATTAACTTAATTTTAATATGTGGTATTGATAATGAATAGTAATTACCACTTCCATTTCAGTAAACTGATTAGAAACAGTTGTTACAACTTACAAGTGTATAAGTATAAGTTAACATTAAACACATTACCTAATTTTTTCCTTTTGGTAATTTATCATTTTATCGACCAAATTTTGTTTACAATAATAAGCATAAATAATTTTAATTATGGCCCATTCGTTAAAAGTGACACTGGGGCCCCAGTTAGCCTAGTTGCGCCACTGGCACTAGCATAATAATTAACTAGATAATATCTGTTTACAGATATCTTAACTACATAATATCATAAGGTTATAGTTCATAAAATTAATAATTTATACTGATTTTGTTGTACATAGATATATTGTTATTTTTTATAATATATATTATTTAATTTTTATAAGAATATTACAACTTTTTTAAATTTCAAATTTAATTATTATTACTTTGTTTTAAGACTTTTAAATTCCAATTTATTTATTTTGCTTGCATTTTTTTTTTTGCTTTATCTAAAGAACATTTGAAGAGAAAACATCCTGAACACCTTAATCCTATTATAGAAACCGAAGAACAATTAGATTCAGATGTATTATCGGCCGGTCCCTCTACTAGTTCTAATTTGCAATCAGAACATTCAGGTTCTAATACGAGTTCACAGGAGCCCTGAATTTCACCTATACCTAAACGTTCTCGCCAGTTAAAATTATTTGGTTCGACTAGAAGTAATGAATTATCTGAAGTAGAAAAAAGTTCTATAGACAAAAGTCTAATCAAAATGATTTCTGTTGATTATCAACCACTCTCATTAGTTGAAAATATTGGATTTTTGGAGTATTCAGAAAAATTACAGCCTTTGTATAAGCCACCTAGTAGGAAAACGTTAACTATGAAATTATTACTGGATGAATATAATAAGATAGCTACCATTCTTAAATCTATGTTAAGAAGTATCAACAATGTTTCAATTACGACTGATATGTGGACATCGGATAGCAATAGGGCTTATTTAACAGTTACGGGTCACTTTATATTTAATGATCGTTTATATTCGCCTGTTTTAGCAACAAGAGAAATTATTAAAATACATACTGGTGCAAACATTGCTACTTCAATTTCAGATATTTTAATTGAGTGGGGTATTTTAGACAAAATAGTAACAATAGTTTCAGATAACGGTGCGAGTATAAAAAATGCGATAAATGAACACCTTCATAAATATCACCATCCATGTGTTGCGCATACATTATATTTAATTGTTAATGATGCAATTACTTCAAATGAAGAGTTACTTAACGTGCTAAAAAAATGCCGAGCGTTGGTTGGGCATTTTAAACATAGTGTTTTCGCGTCCACAAAATTAAAAGAAATACAAAACCAAATGAATGTTCCCGAATTAAAAGTCGAACAAGACGTTAGTACTAGGTGGAATTCTAGTTTGATAATGTTGAAAAGACTTATTCAAATTAAAGCACCGTTATCTGCCGCAATAACATTTCTTCCTCGTGCTCCAAATTTCTTAACCGCGTTAGAATGGGAATTAATATCTGACTGTCTTCCGTTATTACAACCTTTTGAAACAATGACTGCTGAGTTATCTGGAGAAAATTATCCAACACTATCCATATTATTCCTTTGATACGAGGACTTCAGTATACATTGAGAAACAAAACTACTACAACAACAGCAGGTACTTTACTTAAAAAAACAGCAATCGATATTTTAGCTAGGGGTTTGGGGATACTAGAATGCAATAAAATAGTAGCAAAAGCTACATTTTTAGATCCAAAATTTAAAAAGACAGGATTTGGATTAGTGGATAATGCAAATAATACGGAGAAATGGATAACAGATGAAATTAATTCTATAATGAGAAATACTCAAGAGGACGAAACATCTAATATGCCTATCAACGGAGAATCTAATTTATTATGGGAACACTTTGATAGTAAAGTTTCCCAAATTAGAACAACCTTATCAACTGGAATCTCGGCTTCTCTCTTATACGGCAATATTTAGAAATGCCCTATTTAAATCGAACAAAAAACCCTTTGGACTTTTGGAAACAACATAAAAATACATTTCCTGAACTTGATTCGCTCCAATTAAAATATTTATGTGTTCCCGCGATTTCTGTTCCATCAGAACGCGTGTTTTCAAAAACGGGACAAATAACGAACGACCGTCGGAGCAGACTTCATCCCAAAAATTTAGATTATATTGTATTATACAAATTTAAATTTATAAACTAACAGTTTTAATTAAAATTTTTTTTTCGCAATGCAAGACGCAGTTTCCAAATTATTATTAATATATTGATGTTATATATTATTATTATTTAATTATTAATATTGTATCAGTTTGAAATATTTTATGTTATGGTATTTATTTTATATTTTATAGTTAAATATTTAAATTAAATATTTGTTCTTTTATATTTTTTTGTTCTTTGCCTAGATACATGTTACAGATAATTCACTAAAAAAGTAGTTGGTAGGTTAGTAAATATGGATTATATGTATATGGTTGGCACTTGGTACTACTAATTTAGACTTTAGTATTATACTATTATTATTATTATTATTCGATTATTTGATTATAAATTATTTAGAATAATAATATACCTACCACTAAATCAGTAGCACTAACTAATAGTTCAATTAGTTAGTAACTATAATCATTCGAATAATAAAATAACTGTATAGATTTTCTGTCCAATGTAAGGAATTTATAGATAAATTTATTTTTATAGATAAAAAAAAATTATAGTTAAATACACTTCAACTGAGTATTACCCAATTGTATTATTATTTATTGATATAGGTAATAGGTACACTAAATAGTAAATACTATACCAATGAGTAATGACTATTGACTATATTTATAAAACCAATTGGCAATTACTATAAAGTAGTCAGTAGTATACGGGTAGTGACTAGTGAGATAAAAAAGCATTCGATTACTGTTATCATTCGAATGAAAAATTGATTCGAATGATTTATTCGAATGATTCATTCGATTACTAATCGTTCGATTATTAAAATCATTGGATTATTCCCATCGCTACTTTAAACCTGTAATGGTAGATGCTAGTGTAGGTTGTGTAGATTCAGCTTTAGAATATTTTTGTGGTTACCAGTCAATTAAAAATGAAAAACACTTAATTTCTATTGCTGGAATAAATCAAGAGATTTTTAATTTATTTCTTACACACGTTCCAGAACAGTGCCATTCAAAAAAGAGCAGGGAAGATAGGCTATTATTATGTTTGGTTAAAATAAAATTAGGAATAACATTTACAGCAGTATCAATATTTTTTAAATTACATCGTTCTACTTGCTCGAGAATTTTTAAATCTTTGTTATCAATATTAGTGTCGAATACCAAATCATTTATATTTTGGCCAAGCAAGCAGTCAATTATTTCTACCTTACCAATGGCATTTAAATTACATTATCCTAATTGTCGGGCAATAATTGATTGTACTGAGATAAAAACTGAGCAGCCTCCCAATGTTAATCAACGCGTTTTTATGTATTCAAATTATAAATCAGCTTACACTTGTAAATTTTTAATTGTTATTGCTCCAAATGGTATGATAACATTTTTGTCTAAAGCTTATGGGGGAAGATCCAGTGATAGTTTTATAACTAATGATTCAGGATTTTTAAATTTATTAGAACCTGGTGATGAAATAATGGCTGATAAAGGTTTTCCAGGAATAAAGACTGCTGTAGGCGAAAATAACTCTGTATTAGTGTTGCCTCCTTTTATGCACAATGGTACTCTAACTCAAGATGAAATTATAAATACCTACCAAATTGCCAGTGTTAGGATTCATGTTGAAAGATCAATTCAAAGAGTAAAAAATTTTAATATATTACAAAAAATACCTACAGAGTTATTAGAGTGTATTGATAAGATCATATTTTTATGTTGTGTCATGACAAATCTGCAACCACCTACAATTAAGGAACCACTTTAATCCTTTATATTTTGTAAACACTTTTACTTAAGTGGTATTTTCCTGTTATAATAATTTTATTTTTATTTTATATATATAAGATATTATGTTTAAATAAATACTACTATGTATAAACACCATGTTATATATTTAATAGATCATAATAATCTAAGTGATTAATTAATGCATAGAATAAAGTTATAAACCAAAATTCAAAATACATTTTTTTAAATAGAATTTAAAATAAAAATCTCCTAATTTCTGTATAGTATTTAAAAAAAAAATATCATCCCTGTTAACTTCTATCAATAATGAATTAAAATTTTCAGAATAAATAAAGAAATCACAAAAGTTAAGACCATAGCAATACATTAATATTTGACATTGAGTAAAATAAATGTGGCTCTTTTTTAATTCAATAATATTATTACTGCCTCTAATTAAATAACTTAAATTTAAGTTTCCTGTTTCATCAACAATTGGTTTATTTTGACATGATATTGGGCATTTTATTTCTAATATTTTAAATGCTTTTTTATTAGACAGTACAATTCCGTCAGGACTTGCACATTGCCAAGGAGTTAAAGTATGAATAACCATACCACAGCTAATTACTTCATGTTTGTATAAATGTATATACTTTTGTAAAGCTATTTTTTGATTTTTAGTACCATATTTAACATTTGTAAGACCCCTTCCGTACATAGGTTTTTGTATTATTAAATCATCTACCAATTTTTCAAAATTTTTTAATCTTATTTTAATCAAATTTGCTTAACTAGCTGTTAATCTTAATGATCTTTCAATAAACCATATTGTAGAATTTGATTGTTGAATTGTAGATTGAAAAATATAAGAAAATTGAATGTTAGTAATATTAATATTATTTTCATAAAAAGTTATTTGTAATTGGTTTTCAAAAATAAAATTGAATGTTAAATTTTCTTTTTTCTGATTATCTAAAATACTATTAACTAGGAAAGCACATTTTTCAAATTCTAATGATTTAAATATATTTTCTAAAAGTTCATTAACAACAGTTATAACTGTTCTTTCACATCCAGTTTTTTTTTCTTCATTATACATCACACTAAATAAAGAAGGTACTTAAAAGTCAGGAATATTATTTGTCACAATAAAACTGGCGGAAGGATTTTTTGGAGGAAACAATTCTTCAATTATTTTTCCTTTGTAATACAAATCTTTTCCAGCTTTTGATATTTTGGGTGCACTCCACTCACAATGTTGACTTGTTTTTGAATGACCATCTTCAATATTAATATAGTGTGTCAATGCAAAAATATGTTTACACTTTTCTCCTAGACCAGCAGGGCATTGACAAGATGCACTTACAACATTTCTGTTAGTAGCATTTACCTATTATGAGTATAGTTTTAAAATATAATATGTTGTCATTATATTGCAATATTGCTATAATATTATTTATAAGTATTATAATAGTTAACTTACCTCTAATTTAACCAGATATGGATCTAGTGTAACAGACGTTTGTTTTATGATATAACTACTAATTAAGCAAATGTTTTCTGAACCAATTTCTTTAACATTGAAAACGTGATTACTTTCAACCAATTTTTTCCCTTTGAATTTGACGTTTTCCGAAAATTCACCAATATTAATATTTTTAAATCCCAAATAAATTATTATATCACCGTTCATAATTAAAAGTTATTATATATCGATATTTTATTAAAAATAATTGCATCCAAATACAAAAAATAGTAATAAAAATAGCATTGTAGGTACTTAACAACAACAAATAATAGCCCTCCAAAACTTATATTTTTGTCTACTATGCGCTTTAGTCTATTATCTGCACGGTGCCTATACTACCAAGTAGTTAGTCCTGTGCAATGTAATCCTGTTAGTAATCCTGTACTAATTTTCATTTCTCTTCTTAGAATTTACGAACGCTGAAAAAAGAAAGTTAATTAATAACGATTTCTGTGAAGTGAGTATTTCGAATTTATTGATATACAATAATTAGATTATTAGATTTATGTATGTTATTGAGGAAAACGAGTGGTACAGTATCCACAGTAGAGCTAAATTCATTAGAACTTTTGATGAAAGCGGCTGGTTACACATTCAAAAATTTCGGTGCGAAATTTTTAGAAAACCTAAGTGCATTACAGTGGATGTTTTCTAAAGAAATCTGTGCACCAGCTGATTTTTTGATGTTTAATAATGACATTTATTCCTACTTAAAAACTGGTAATGTAGATTTTAATGATTTTCTAATGAATGAAGAGGCCGTTGTTTATAAGCATGCAAAAGAATATTCCTTGAAAAATAATAAAAAAAAGTATCAAAAAAAAATAAACAAATGTTGAATTGTAAATTTTATAACATATTTAAATCGAACACGTTTAGGAACTATATTTTATTTCAACAATCAATGTATGTATTATTAAATTGTTAATTAAATATACATGTTTTAATTAATTCTTATGTTTGCCTATAGTCGAAATCCAGATCCATTACCCACAGAGGTTGAAATGCAAAGCGCCCCGACGCTAAGTACGATAAGTACAGTAAAAACATTTACCAAAACATTTTAAAGAACATACATGAGGGCCTTGAAAATATTCACAACGAAATTCAAATAAAACAATGCAATGATTCGTATAATCATGTCACGTAAGTAATATTAATATAATTGATTATTAAAAAAATAGAACATCTTATAAGAACCCTTAACTTACGCTAATGACGCTATAATGTATCTTTGTTATCCTTTTAGTCTCCAATATTCAAAAGTCGGGGAGATAGTAAATAAACTATTTAATAGATATAATTTACTTTTAAAAATGAACAGAGCACTAAATTTAGTTAAAAATATCAAGAAATATATTTCAACTGATGGTGAAACCATCTACTCAAACATGATTTTGACTTCAAATATTCGTAACATATTTTTAAATTGTATTCATTTAAAAAATGTTGATAAATTTGACTTTAACGAATTATATGAAATGTAAGTCATATTATCATTATTGTAATGATTTAGTAAGTAAAAGTATTCTTTAATTTTCTTCAGCAACATAAAAAAACATTGAAATACATGATGGCAAAAAAGTGATAAGGTTCCAATTTTTAAACGAAAACCTATTAAAAATATGTATCGTCGCAGTCATGAAAAAATGTGAACAACTTTTTCACAAAACTAACTTAACAGGAAGTTTTTTATCAATACCTAATAACAAAAAAAATTATAATAATATTTATTTTTTAGCCATATGAAATTTGCAAATATGTGAGAGGAATTTTTATATTTTTAAATATTCCGACAGTACCAAACACAAAAATCAAATACGATACAAGTATTGTGCCAAGAGGGCCAAATTAAAAAAAATTGATTTTTGGGTATTAAACAGTTATTCATATGTGTGTGAAAAAACAGTAACTTACAATAAGTTAACTGAACTAATAATGAATGTTAGAATGATGGATCTAAATGAGGGTCTGATGTTGGCAAACGAGGTTTGAATAATACACACAATACAAAAATTAATATGATGAAACCAATTCTTATTTATATCTTCAGGAGTTATATGACAGAATACAGGGAGAATTAATCATTAAATATTTAAATGATTACTTAAACAAAATAGGAACAGACATCAAAAACTTCTTTAAATTCTAAAATTTTCATTTAATGCAATATAAACAATTTCTCCAAGAATTAAAACAAATTGAAACCAATAGTGTAAGTCAAATCCCGGACATATTAACTCCGCCACCAACAATGAGGATAAATGAAACAACCCTGAAAAAAATCAAAACAAAAAATTTCATAAATCAGAAAATGTATAAGAAATATTTAAAAATAAAAAATTCAATGTAATTTATTTTGTAATAAAACAAATGATGATAACAATTGATAGGAGGTATATTGATAATGTATATTAAAATATTTTTGTATTTGTGTTTTATAACAGATCGTTAGACCGTTTTATAATGACTCTAAATTACTTACTCTATACTACCAAAATATTTTGGGTAACCTGGTAAACGATTTGTGATAATATCAGCTGCTTTACGGGCTGTGTTTATGGGGGATCGCAATTTCTGTATGGTTTTTTTTAAATTTTTTAATTTGTGCGGTCCCATTGTGATTGCCACTGTTGGTTTGAGATTAGGTTGATTATTCTTGATAGGACTTTACATGGTAGCGAATTTATAACGGTTGATTCAGCGGATGATATAACTTGGTTTGCTAATAGGTCGACTTCTTCGTTGCCTTTGATACCAGTATGTGACGGGATCCACATGAACTCTATAGTATTATTTGTGTTAGCTAATATAAAATAATGTTGATTATTTGTTGAGAGATATCATTGGACGGATTTTAAGATAGTAAGGAAGTTAAGGCACTGAAAGAGTCGCTTTTGATAAGAGCTTTTTTTATATGGATGGATTCAACGTAGATAGTTGCTTCTTTGATGGCAATTATTTCTGCTGTGAAGATGCTGGCTTCAGTAGATAATTTGTACAGTTTTTTACGGATCTAGAAATGAATGCGCAGCCTGTGCCTGTTATATTTTTTGATGCATCTGTACAGATAAGGGTTGAAGTCATGAAAAATCTGAGTTTATGATATCGTTGAAATTTGAGATAATAATGGAATAAAGGATGGAGTTTTTGTTGAAATTTGATAATTGAGTGTGAACTTGAGTGGAATATAGTCAGAATGGAGTTTTTAGAAATGGAGATGATGCTTCGATGTTGAGATGGAAGTTGGATTCCTTGCATATACGAGTGTATGTTTCCACATTTGTAGCTGGTTCTTTGAGCTTGCCAATTTGGGTAGGTGACTTAAATAATTTGTATATTGTCTGGTTGGGGAAACTAAATTTTTTAGTAACAAATTTTAGTATATTTTTATTTCTTCTGATTTGTAGTGGAGGATATGCTGTCAATAGGGCTGGTAAGAAAAGCACCTAATACTAGTCTGATTGCTTGGTTGTAAATTGGGTTGATTTGTTTAATGTTTAGTTTGGCTGAATTGTAGATAATGGAGCAATAATCTATTCTTGATAGAATCAGTGCTTTGTAAATTAATATTAGGCTGTTTTTATCAGCTCCCCATATGTGGTGGCAAAGAATTTTAATGATCTTAATTTTGGTGTTGTAGCTTATTTTTAGTTTTTTGAGATGGGGAGCCCATGAAAATTTAGTATCGAATATCATTCCAAGTAAGTGGATGTTGTCCGTGTAAACTGTTAGAATATCATTAATATAGATATGGTGAAGTGTGTTATTTTTTCTTTTTATTGAAGATTATGCATTGTGTTTTGCGAGGTGAGAATTTGAAGCCAGAATATGAGGACCATTGTATAAGTATGTTTATAGTGTTTTGAAGGAGTGCTACAGTGGACCTAGTGTCAGATCCACTACAATAAATATTACAACCATCAGGGAATAATGTGTACTTGACAGGTTTTTGAATGTTGTTGAAAATGTCGTTTATGGAGATTAGAAATAATGTAACACTGATAACCGATCCTTGTGGTAATCTATTATCCATTGTTGTGTAATCAGATAGAATGTTGTTAACTTTAACTTGAATTGTTCGGTCGGATAGAAAATTGTGTAAAAATGATAACATGTTGCCGTCTATGGACCAACTAGACAAAATATCAATGACGCTATTTTCCAGACCTTATCGTACGCTTTTTCCAAGTTAAGGGCGACAAGGATGGTGTGTTGATTTTTTTTTTGAAGGATTCGCTTATGTTGGTATGGAGGGTGGCTAAGACATTTTGTGTTGAATAGTTGTGGCGGAAGCCGTATTGCTGGAGGATAAATTTATGTGACGTTTCTAGATACCAAACTAAGCGTGTGATTATAATTTTTTTCTAGTAGTTTGCAAAGTGTACATGTTAGGGATATTGGACGGTAGCTGGTGATGTCAAACTTGTTTTTCTCAGGTTTTAGGATTGCTATAACAATTGCATGACGCCATTTGTTGGGAAAAATACCTTGGGTCCAAATGAGGTTGTAGATGGCCAGTAGTTTATTAAGTGCATATTCGGAGAGGTTTTTGATGGAGACATATGGTATATCGTCAGGCCCAGAACTTTTGCTAATGCAGTTGATTAATTCAGAATATAGTTCTTAAATTGTTAAGGGGAGATTGTATTCATTGTTGTTATTATGTATGTATGTTTATATTGAAAGCTTGATCTTTGGAGTTTTTGTAAATGGTGGTATCGAAGTTTAAGTTACTGCTGTTAGTCTTAAACTGATTTGCAAATGATTGGGCAATGTCAAAAGGTGATGATAATTCTATTTGGTTATTCTTGTGTTCGTAGTGGAGTATCTTAGGTATCTGTTGGTATTTTGTTCCTTTAAATGCTTTAATTTTGTTCCAAAGAGTTGTTAAATGGGTTTGGTTATTAATGGTTGATGTAAATTTTTGTCAGCAGGAAGTCTTACTTCTTTTTAAGATATACTTGGACTTTGCACGTGCTTTTTTAAGGATGATATGATCTGATAGCAGCTTAATTTTTTTAAAATGATTTAGGACTTTTTTATATTTTTTAATAACTGTTTTGCATTCTTCGTTCCACCAAGGGACTATTTTGTGAAGGGCTGGACGGTCGGATTTTCCTATTGCAGCAGTGTCTGCTCCAATGATAGTTTGTTAGTTTTACTGTGAGTTTATCGATTTTATTTTGAGTGATGTGGGTGATGTTAGTATCTTCATCGGTCACAGAATTTTGCAATGCGTGGTCTACTAAAGTAGAAAAGAGGTTCCAGTTTGGGTTTTTGAGTCTTCATATGTTTATTGGAACAGATTGGGGAGTTAAACTGAATAATTTGAGTAGTATGGGCCAATGGTCGCTTCCATTGTAGGATGTAAGTGTATCCCATTCTAAGTCAGGTGCGATTGTTGGAGAGGCAATAGAGAGATCGATTGCAGAAAAGTTTACGTTGACTGGGTTATGTCCTGTGGGTTTACCATTATTGAGTTATATTAGATCAGACCTTTCTAGAAGACGTTCCATGAGTTTACCTCGATAGCCAGTATATAAGGAGCCCCATAGTGTATTGTGGCTATTGAAATCTCCTACAAAAACAGAGAGTTTGGGTAGTTGTGTTATTATTTGTGATAAGTCTTGTTGAGTGAGAGGGGTGCGGTCGGGAAGGTATATGTTACATATGAAAATTTGTTTTTAAAGTTTGATAGATATTGCTATAGCTTCCAAGGGGGTGTTTAAATATACTTCTTCACTTTCTATGTCGTCATTGATGAATATTGCTACACCTCCGCTTGCTCTACCTGAGTTTTCGCGGTTTTTGAAATATCCATTGTAATCTTTAATGTGACTTGACTGTGTATGTTTTAAATTAGTTTCTTGGAAATATAAAATATTTGGTTTGAGGTCATATAATATTCGTTGGATGTCTACGTTGCGTTTATAAAATCCATTGGTATTCCATTGAATTATGTTCATATTATTTAATTTTTTTTTTTTAATTTTTAAATTTTTAGTATAATATAATGCGGTTGGTTGTGAAGATTAGGAAGATCGGTTTTTGTCCTGGGGAGGTAGACTTTGGAATAATAGATTTCTAAGTTTTGTTAGCTTTGTTTTCGTTGAGCGATCATCGATATCGGCGGATTTTTTCTATTGTTTCAAAGGTTAATGAAATATTTGAACCAATATCTTCGCACAAAGAGTGTATATTTAATTGTTTATTTCCAACATTTTCTAATAAGGATTTAAATTGCAAATAAGTTATGGAGCTATTGCTTTCTGTACTGTAGAAAAATGGTACCGTGGCTTGTAGAATGCTATCCAAATTTTTTCCTCTGGCTTGGTAGATGAATTTGGGCCAGGGAGTACTTTTGATTTTTTTTTATTAGGTTTTTGATCGGATTTTGGGGAAGAAGGTGATTTTTGCGAAGTTGTATATGAAAGAGATCTTTTGTTTTGTTCTTGAGTACAAATATTTAATATATTTATATAATGGTTGTTGATAGAGAGTAAAATTGATGGACTTTCTATGGCTGTGCTATGTTGTGTCGATTTGGGGTTTGTTGGAGCTGGAATTTTGAGCGGAGGAGTTGGTGTTTCAACTGTCCATTCCATATGGGTTTTTGGGACTTCTTCGATAAAAGATGGACTTTCGGAAATTTGAATATTTTCTAACAGTTCGGGGGTTTGTTGTTCTTCGGAAAGTGCGGCTAAAAATGCTGATGTATTTGGTTATCCCGGTGGTTTGGTGTCTCAGAGATATTTTGGCTGTTTATTGTATTTTTATTACAGGTTATAGATGTATGACTTATCGATTTCCATGTGTAGCAGGTGATTGTGTCATCAGTAAACAAATTCTGAAGTTAGTTTCATTAATATTTATTAGTATAGAACCAAGGTGTTTCGATATATCTTCGTGTTTAATATAGATTTGACGTCGAAAACTCAGTATGTGTTCGTATCCTATTTCTTTTATGCCAGCTTTGAGGAAGTTAATTTCAGATAATGGTGAGATGTTTATATGCATAAGTGCATCCAGTATAGACTGGTTAGGGATGGAGGGGCATACATTTGATATTATAATTCTTTTAGTGGGATTGAGGAGTCCACGTATAGAAATTATGTGGTCGTTTATTTTTAGTATGCTTTGTGACTTTTCTATTAGTGAGCTTAATATTTGTTCGCTAGATAAGAAAACGCATACACGGCCCATAGAATTTTTTGATACAAATATAATTTTGCTTGGAGATCCGATTGCTATAATGTAATCTTTAATTAAGAGTCCGTCGACTGGATTTAGAACAATAGCCTGTTTTCTTTTCGACGTGTTTGAGTTGGCCGTAGCTAGGCCATAGTTCAGTTTATTGTGTGTAACGATAGATGGTAATGAGTTGTGTGTAGATCGGCTGGCCTCAGATGTTGAGATGGAAGTGGTGGAGGTAGAGTGATTCGCGGGGATAAGTGAACTGGTTTTGTTAATGCTAGATGCATGAAGTGGAATTCTTGATACCGGTTTTGGATTAAGTTTGGTTTTAAATGAAGTGTTCTTTTGTAATTGGTTGTGTTTAATATAATTGGGATTTTAGAGATGAAGATTTGTTGGAAGGCATTTTTAAAGGCTGAAAGCCCGGTTTTTAAGTGTTTATTTTGTAGTGATCCTTCACTGCTCGTTTATATTTTTGAGTTCGTCGACGTTGATGGTTGAAATAGGAGGGAAGGTTGCAGAGAGACAAGTTGCACAAGTTAGATATATGTAATTTATTAAAAGTAAAACAAAGTTATTAATTGTACATGGAAATTTGAGGACAGAGCGAAAAGCGACTGCCCGAGAATCAGTGTGTGCGTAGTGCAGACTCTGTACTAATTCTAATTTTACTATAGAGTCTATCTTATATTTATATAAAATCTATACGGATGCAAACATACACGGTAGAGTCCAGGAGGTGGATATTTGAAAGAAACCGGATATGGACGTTGTTATTGCCAAAACAACCCGAGTGCGTGTTTGGCAACTAATTATTGGTTTGTTTTCGTAGAAATTTGGGCGCTGCCCCTGTACGATATATTCTCCTAGATTGTTTTCGCACTATCGTGGCAATCGGAATTTGTTTTTTAATTACGCTGTCAAAATCAAGGCTCGTACATTGTACGTAATTCTTGGAATAGTCGAAGAGATTTATCTCCTTGTTGTTGTCCTACCGTGTGAATGTACTTGAGCTATTATTAATATAGAAAAGCAATAATGCCGGTTTACTAAAATTTATTGGCGTGATATAATTATAAAATAATCATATTACCTTTTATGGCTGCGGTGAGGCGCCGTGATCTGTTTGCTATCGAAGTTTAAAATGCGAATTCGCGAAAGATAATACACGTGTTGCTGTCGGTGGTCAAACACGTACTAGGTAATATTATTGTTAACCAAAAATCTACAGATTGGAAACTAAAAAAAAAAAATAATACATATCAAAAAGACTGCTAAGTAAACAAAAAAATTGTAAAACTTTTATTTTAATTTTTAATAATATAGTGATTATTACTTATGAGTTGACCACTGCACCTATATATTTTTTTATCTATAATAACTAATAATAAATTGTAAGCTTAGCTATTACAATTAAAAACATTGAGAAATTCCTAACAAATATATTTTTAATTTCTCGCACCATTTTTACAGAAGTTTTCTAAAAATAACTACCATAAAATTACTAGTTTTAAATGCACGAATAAATTATATAAAAACATTTTTTGAAATAGGTACTTCCATAAAACAAACAAATATAGATTATACATTCTTAGTTTATAATTGTAGTTAAATATTTTTTTTACTTTAAATAATATTATTTTTTGTTCACACCTGTTTAAGTTCCTTTGAGATGCATGTCGTAACCAACTCTTGATTAAATTCACAATATCTATTTCTGTACAGTTATGGATTCTTTTCTATACCACTTCTAAAAAAAACAACTTTACTAATTAAAATCAGCAAAAATGAATAACTGAAATTTCCAGTTAACTATTATTTTTGATTTTTGTTATTTAAATCAATACTTTTAAGAAATAAATTATATAAACACAATTTATACTCATATATTACATATTATTATTTTAGGAAGTATCATAGTAGATCAATTTTTTTTCCTTTTCCTCCCATCCAACTGTAATACATAGCTAATTTATCAGCGTATATATTTTTTTAAATATACTTGGTAGCTTCATCTGTTTTTGATCCACCCATCTTGGACAGAGCTGTTGACTATTATAAAAATAATAACATTAAAATAACTACTATTCTATTAAGAACCTAAATTATCAGTCTCACAAACTCAATTCGTACCATGTTTGACTTATAAGTTTTACTTCAGCTTGCTGTAAATCCAGTTCAAATTGAAGGGAAAAATTTTCTAAAACTGGTATCATAAGTATCAACGTTTGTATTTTGTTGTGAAGGATAATTCACCGCATAAAGTTTTTCATCCAATTTAAATAAATGAAGTTTTATATATGAAAGCTGTCTTAATACACGGTCCTGAAAATCTAAAACAAGAAACAAGTGCAAAATGTATATTTTAATATACAAGTAATTCATATATTGTAGTCTAATAATATAGTTAACTTAGCCGTATAAACAATATGCAATATTTATAATAAATGATATGTGAACAGTTCATATAGATACACGTGTCGATAGATTGCTTGACGATAATAAGTATAAGAATATGCACATTAAAAAAAGATAAACATTAAATTTTACCATTATTAGGAAGGTATCGTTCACGTTTTTTTCCTTTTTGTAATTTATTATTATCTATTGGGTTGTCATTGTAGCTTAAACTTCGACGTGAATGTTCTAAAATATAAAGTATATAAATTTTATTAAGATTTCATTTTTAT
>SSSL01000281.1:0-37512 GCA_008086715.1 Sitobion miscanthi
AGGTGCATATTATTATTAAATGTATTATGGCCAACAAGATATAGCATTATATATTTAATTGATGATATTATACTCGTATCGATTGACCAAAACATTAATCTACTGGCGTATATTGAAAATGAACCATTCCATTTACAGTATAGTTGACATTAAAACTATAACTATAATAAAGGTTCGAGTATAAATATACTTTCATATTTTTCGATAATATCAAAGGCTATATTTCGTTCTCTCAAACAGTATATAGTGACTACCTATAATTTTCATTTAACGTCTCAGTGTCTCAAAATGGTAATTTATTTTACTATTTACATTAAATAAAATGGTATTTATCTATACAGAAGGTAACACATTAAATTGTAAAGTTTTAATTTTAAATATATTGAAAATATCAATTTTAAAATTATTTACCGACTTTATAAACATAATTTTTGTTACACAATATTATATTGGAAAAAAATAGTGACTTTGTTCAAACCTAAAATCAAAAGTTTGTTTAAGACATGATTAATATTAATTAGTTTGTTTTTGGAATATAGATTTTAATTCACTCGTTCGGCCAATACAAAATTATGTGTTTTCATATAACTATAATATGTCTAGTCATGATGCATAAATATAGTATTAGCTACATGTCATCGTAGGAACTTAATATTTCTTTAAATATCTGTAGGTATTTATAATAGGTAAAAATAATGAAATAAAAGATTAATACTCGTAATAATATGTGTTTAATTTTATTTTGTCAGTGCATTTATTATGGGTATATACTAAATTGTAACTTTTAATTCAAAAATATAAATATTATAATTAAATTATCAAAACAATAATTGCTATTGCTAATTGTCAATTTATTTATTTTTAACTCACCTATCTTCCTGAGATACTCGAGAATAGTATTGTCTTCCTCTTATCGCCGAATAGAACGAATACGCTTCGTTCAAATTGTTCGTATCGCTGGTTCTAAGGCTAAAACAAATTATTTAATTGCATTTAAATTATGCCATATACACCTAATAGAGTGATGGATATAATAATATTGTGTAAGTAAATGTGAGGATTTTGTACGTACCTACTTATATGATATAATGAAGGAATGTGTTAAATTAAAATTTACATGGATCTTGTGTAATGAAAACTTGTATTATACAATGGCCAAAGAGTTTTTAATCGATAAGTGAATTGTGAAAAAAAATAGGCCCGTCACGCTCAAAAGACATGCTACGACACTATTGTTTTATACTTGAAAACTATACTACCCCCAATCCCTTAATACTCCCGCTAAATAAAAAAAATCTATGTACAGGGTGTAATAGAAACGGCTGATAGATTAATATTTTTTTTTAATTAAATATTATATTACGACTGTTGTTATTTATAAATTAAAAAAAAAAATGTTGTATTGCTTAGAACAAAAACCATTACACATATTTGGTTCACTACGTGTGTCAGTTATTTCTGTTACACCCTGTATATATAAGCCGTCAAGTCCAAGTATGACCGCGTTTGCATCGATTTTACGCATTATGTAAAATAAGCTATATAATGGAGTGACTGCCATACATTATAATAGGGTACCTATATATATACACTCGTATAGTGTAAAATGGTAGTTTTTTCCCCGAGATCACGTTCACAAGTGGATAATATAATTAAAACCCTTGACCGATAATTTATAAGGATAACCCGAAAAAACACTTAAAACCTCGAGTAAAACACAGCAGCGTCGAATTCGAAATTAATTTAGTTTGCCCGTTTGCCATTTAGGGGCTGTCGTCGCTTGGTTCGTTGGCTTTTGTACGAATTTTTTTTATCTTTACACCACGTTAAGTATGTAGAAGGGATCAATATAGTTATGGGCTCATCGGATAGTGTGGCATTTTTATGCCTGACTGAAGAATATGAATATACTCACTAGTAATGATAATACAGTTGACCTATTTTCGAGGCTATTTCACCTATTTGCCATCGCTTTAAGCCATACTTTGTATCCAACACTTGTCTGAAACAAAACAATTCAACATGAAATTATACCGAACATTTTCGATTTTATGGATTTGGTCGTGCGAGTATTTTTCGAGAAAAATGTTTTATTAGGTTTGGAGGTATATAATTACTTGGTCAGGTAAATATGTTTTCATTGTATATTATTATTTTAAGTACCTGCGTTAATTATTCAATTTATTTTTAATATGTTGGAAAAATAATAATATTGTTATTTAAGGTCGACTTTATACAGTTTGTTGGGTACCGCAATGATGTAAAAAAAATCAAATTAAAATAGTTCCCCACATCAAAACATTATGAGTTAAGTTTCATTTATGTGAAAACTACAGCGAGTAAATGTTATAAACAATCAATAAAATATATTAAATAGAAGAAACATTGATTAAGTATTTCATTTATAGTATTATATAAAACAAAGGTAAACTGTATAAAATACAAAGTGTACATTATATAAATAATAAATATGATTATTATATACCACGTAGGTATATCAAAAGTTAAAATAATTTAAGTTGCGCAGTACAACAAATTGTCTTTTATTTATAAACTTGAGAGTATGTCATCAAAAAACGTTAAAACATACTGAACAGCATTGTTAAAAGTAAAAACAGACAAAAAAAAAATAAAGATTAAATTCTATAAGATTTTTTGTTCAACTCTGAAGTGAACACATGAAAGGAATATTAAATTATTATAATAATAATAAATTCGCATAAATTATAACATTGTACGTGTGATATTTTGGTTATTACGGTATAGCTTTTTAAATAATATAATATTTACTTTGAGCAAAAAAAAAGAAAAAAATAACAATCGAGAAGAATTTTTTACATTTTATAATGTTTCGCGGACAAGAAAAAAAATGGGTTTTTTTTGTCAATCGTATAATATTGTCATGTGAAATGAAGTGCTTGAACACAATATTAAATTACTAATTTACTATAGTTATACTAATAAAAGTATACATAATAAATTTCATATTAATATTAGACAATGAAAAACAGTATTAAAGTGCAGTAGGCCGAACAAAACGATTTGGCGGACAGACCCGCCTGTTGGTCATCCCTCTTGCAGTATATATATATATACGACCAATTATTATAATAATTGTACTGCTTCAATATAAGAGTTATTTTACAATATCACAAAATATACACATTCACGAATTACCTATGTTGCTGTTGAAACTTCCAAAGTTTTGTATAAACGTCGAAAGTCTTGCCGAAATACCCTTGCCAGATTTTCTGACCGCATTGTGGAAGGTCTCTGTAAATAGGATTTAAAATTAAAAATTAAAACCTCTCTGGGTAAAAACAGTATATACAACCATTGCGTATCACTGCGTGCGTGGGTGATTTTTTGTGGTGGTTGGTTGTACGGGGGAGGGATAACCTCCAATAGCCTTTTTTATAAGTGACATAACAGGGTCTTTCAGGTGCAGTAGGTGAGTTGATTCCCGAGACCTACTTTATGTATTAGTTGATTCCCGGGTCGTTATATTTCATAGTATACTGGTAATTCATGACCTGCAGATACCAATTTTTAAAAACATATGTATACACTTTACCAAATTACTAAATTTTTTTAATAATATTTTTTTAAAAAAAATTGAATGATTCTTAAAATATGAAAAAACTAAAAAGAAACAACATTTTTGAGAAATGTTGTTGGCCAACCTCCTCGTGTTGTTTTCTTGGGTTAGCTAATAGGCTGAATATTTGACTAAATATTGAAAATAATATATAATGACCAGGGAATCAACGTACATACCTTTGATTACCCGGGGATAATCAACGGTATCAGTCCAGGTAAACTGGTACCCGGGAATCAACTCGTACGTAGCCTTTTCAGGGGTTGTTTTTAATGCACATTCTGCAGGAAATGTGTAGTTATTAAATCATGTAGTTTTCTAAAATATTTATTTTAAAGTAAATATTTAAAATCAGTTATCTATTCACCGTATTACAAATACCTATATAATAAGTAAATTTGATTCAATTAAAAATTAGTGACGCGTTGACTTGTGAGAAATGGTTGTCCAGTAAGCTCACTTCAAAAGCTCCGTGGATTTATTTACGCTGAGATTAAATATTTTATTGTTATTATTTGCTAATGTATAGAAAGACATAAGATGATGAAAATATAAAAGCTGTTTGAGATGCGTTAAAAACGGTTGTGAGGGGTTACTAAAACGTTAGTAAAGGCGTAGAGCCTGGATAAAAAATGTATTGGTGGTGGTTTTAGACGGATTAGTGTAGTGGCATGAGAATTTATTCTCTAATGGTCACCAGACTAGTTAGCAAGTATTTGTATTTTTAAGTCATTGTGGAGTTAGTGGTCATGCTATCGTCGTAGGGTTGAGAACCACGAGTGCACCTGTCACTAAGCGTAGGTTGATTAACAGAATGAATTGGATGATGAAATATAGATTTTTTGGCTTTACCCCATGTCGAATACTCGAAAAACCTATCAATACACCATACGAGTATTACGACATTTATAGATTTGTTATAGGTGTATTGTATTTTGGTTGATATAGTGTGCTAAGGTATTTGGTTTAACACGTTTCAGGCACGGAGATTATGAAACGTACGTACCTAACCTTACCGTTATGCACCTTTCGAGCAATTAGTACGGTTAGTAAAAAATATGAGTATCCAACAATAGTATTAAACAAATAAAGTACCAAACGAGGTATTTTTTTATTGGGCAGGGATTAAAAATGTAATTAACACTATATAATAATATAATAATACAGGCATTATACATAGACACTGAGGCCCAGTTGAAAAACTTAAATCACTGGAAACTTAATGTGGTCGTCAGAATGGGTATCTTTCCATCAACATTTCTATTTCTAATTCAAGGTTATCCATTATCCACTAGTTTTTTCCCTCTTTATTCCCTTCCCTTTTCCTTGCTTCACACCCCCTAACCGGTCATTCTATAACAATTCTGGACAATTTGTATTGCCCGATATGACTTTTGGTCAATGTGAAATTTACTGTTTAATATATGTTGGGACCGCGGAGACGAACCTTAAGGCGATAACCGCGTCGTCTCGTATTTGTGTTACTGCGTCCATTTAACCCATAAACGCGCGGAAAATTTTGATTGCGTTCTATTGGACATTTTTACCATATTGGGCACCTTCAATACTTCATAAGAGACAACGGTCGAGAATTTGTTTAATACGATATAGGCGACGTATGTAATATGTGCCTGAACTTAAACATAGTCAACGGAAAACCACGACATTCCAAAGCAAGGTTCCGCGAAAGAGCAAATCAAGACATTAACATGATAGCTACTGGCTTCAGGACAATATACGAGAAGATGGGTGAGGGCTGAAAATTTATTCAATCATGAAAAACCGATGTTTAAATCATGGGATTAAAGTGTTCACCCTATGAGGCAATTTTTGATAAAAAAGCTAAAGTGGGACTAGCCATTTCATACTCCGAAAAATGATTATCTGATTAAAGACAGAAGAAGACTAGAAAGAAGCTTAAAAAAAAAGTACGTATAACTTATAATATTATAATACATTTACTATTAAATGGAGGTATTAAATTAAAATATATATTTCTTTTTAGCTGTCCTTCGTATTAAATCCTATTTCACTAAATATAATAGAAATATATAGGTATTAACTTTTAAAAAAATATATTTTAGCTATCGTATGCCCGATGGGTGATGAATATTAATGATGAAGTCACGAAGTTCAAAACAAAAGTATGTCAAATATTTATTGACCTAAAAACATTTTATTAATATTGTTTATTAACATTTTTTAGCGGTAATAAACGATGGAATTTCCACAAGTCTTAGATCTATTGATCAGAAAAGTCCAGCTCATTCAATATTCCGACAGTAGTAACAAAAATGAAACAAATGTCCGAAAATAGATTTGTCAGGGAAAAATTGGCGAGAATGTGATGATAAGAATACCCGATGTAGATAGAGCAAGATGTGATCTCGCAATATTCTAGATGTCATACTTTCTGGTAACTTAGAACACGTTATATTTATTCTTATTCTAAGTCTAATTAGTATAAAATATAAATTAATTCATAAGTATAAATTTATACTTTATAGTAAAAGACAATTTATACGAAATTGGGACCAAGGAAGGAAAAATAAACCAAATGTATAGTCGTAACCAATTTAAGTTATGCAAAGAGTCTTTTATTACGACCGAAGAAGTACCTGAAAATATAATTTCCTTAAGAGAGGTAGCTCGACACAATTCCAACTAAGGTGGTCAAGGATATTATAATACATGTGATGTATTGTACGCAGAAGTGTAAAACAAAAAAATGCAAATGTAAAGCCACAGGTAAACTGTGTAACTCTAAGTGCCACAGTAGCAAACCGTGTTCAAAAAATAAATATACTACTTTTCAATATCATAAAACCAAAACCAAATTTAAATTACATGTACCCTTACTAATATTCATCTAATAAATAATAATTAATTAGTTAATTTAATATTTATTATTATATTGTATTAAATTTATTTTAATTGTATTGTTTTAAACATGGTAGCATACATTGCCCTTCAAGGATTCGGTCATTGTACACAATGTCCAAGCAATGTGTTTTATTTACCACTTAAACCATTAAAATTGGGCATTGTACACAATGTCCGGGAACTGTGCACAATGCCCAACTACCTCGCCTTGCCCGTAACATATACATATTTGCTCAATTTGTATGCGTATATGTTTGTGTTTTAAAGATTTTAAGTCTCTAAGTCCAGCCATAACCTTTAGTCTTTAATAACTTTTAATTTTTAATTAATGTAACAACATACAAACCCTTATTAGGTTAGGAGTAGATAATGTAAAGTATCTTCAATGATCATTTAATTTTATTAATTTATCTAGGGTAGTGGACATGTTAAGTGTTAATTTTTTTTATTAGTTATGACCTTACCCAAATCCTGCAAAAAAATTGCACTATGAAATTTGTTCATACTCTAGTAAAATTATTATATTTTATATTATATATATTTATTATTAATTATTATATTGATAACTAATGTGTTTATTGCCTTTGATAATTAGTATTGAATTAATGTCCATTATTTGGTCTATTCACACACAAGATAGTTTTGATATAAAAGGCAAATTATAATCATTTACAAAAAATATCTCAGGATAGCCTAATAAAAGGATATAAATGAAAAGTAAGGTAGGACTATGAACAACAAGCTGGGGCCTATAACCCCGCAAACAGATTAACAATACAGGACTCACTTCTTCAAAAATCACAAAATTCTACGATGAACTTTCAGGAAAAGTATGAAAAAACGATAAAAAGCCCTACTTACTAATTAGTGTATAGTACAGAAGCGGAAATCGTAAATTACAGTGGCGGGAGGAAAGGGGGTATTCAAAATTTTTGGATTTCACGTGGAGGTGGCCGGGGTACGGAGTACGGATCCAAGTAGTTTTGTATACTCCCACAATTTTTTTATTTTTTATTAAATGTCTGTAACAAGTGTTATTATTTTTGTCGTTGCGTTTATAGAAATAAACAAAATTAACACTCTTGTAAAATGTTTACCGAATAATTTTTCGCTCGACTTATGCCTACACATTTCATTAATTAAGTTCATAATAATAACATGTACTCCCTCGGAAATCATATTTTGTCGGAGACTGTTGAGAAGGTTTTTGGAGTTTGTCACATTTTTCTGTCCAGCAATAACACCAGTTCAATCGTATCTCGATGACTCTCGAATTACAAGGAGATTAAAAACAAATTCGACTTGTGTATTTTTCGAGTATAATTTATTATTAAAATACGGTTTTAAACTTATTGTTTGTTTTATTTTACGCGCACCAATAACGACTATTCATTTGATTTCTCATAGCGACCTATAAGTTTTATTCATTTAATAAAGGCCATTAGTCTGTATTTCTCCGTAAGAAAAATTCAAGTTTTTTCTACTATACCTGCAAGTTCTATATTTACAACCGTTTTTCTGAAAATATGGACGCACGAACGAGCGAGCTTCAAAAACTCATGAGTATCAGAAAATGGCGAACAAAATGCGAGAAAATAAAGTAAATCGACCACGAAACTATATCGTCAAAAAAGCATAATATTTTATAACATACCCACAATTTAATATTATAATATTGTACATTTCTATATTATATTATTTGAAATATGCTAATATTATAGATATAATAATTTAGGCACGGATATTGTCGCATTTGCAATTTTTTCACTTAAAATATTAATTATTTTTCATCCCTAATAGTAAGGTTAGAAAAAACTCCTACATGGCTACATTTAAATTTTAATTGTTATAACTATGGCCTGGTAAAAAATTTGGCAGCCCTATTTTAAACTGAAATGGCGCCCTGTCACGCGTGATTTTTCTATGATTTTTACTTATTGACTCTAAATATCTAAGAACGTTTGAATATTACAATTTAAAATAAACAATTGTATATATAGGTAATCTGATACTCTAATGATGTTTAACGTATGACTTTCGATCAATCTTAAAGTAACATGTAAAATATTATTTTCTTTTTTGGAATTTAAATATTTTCTAAAAAAGAAAGATGATAATTAATGAAATGATTATTTATTAAATATATATTCAAAATATACTGTGAAGTGTGAACTGCGTAAAGTAAAAAAAGGTGGACAAGTGGGTACCGCTCTGCTGTACAGTAGGTTACAAGTGGGCCACTGTATGATGGATAGTTGTATTAAATTCGAATTCAATTATATAATACTATTGTATACGAAAAATGATTCTGAGCGGAGTTTTGTAAATCTGGATATTTTATATTGTTATTATAGACTGTAAGTTGAATTAATATTATAAATCACGACAAAATAACCGAAATCATTATTTTTGTTTTTATTCGCTTCCATAATATGGCGATAAACAAAGCGTTAAACATTATTAAAATCCCGTTTTTAGCGGTTTTCGGTCATTTGTCGGTTAGGTTTTACCCGTAGTATTATAACTATATTGAGAAAATCGAAAAATCACCTCTTCAAAGTACCATCTTGATCCGATTTGCTAAAAGATAAGATATGTTGAAATCGAAGTACTCCTTCTGCAGGTAGAAATGTTGTATACAGGATAAAAAAAAAAACACCATTGTAAAACCACTGACTTCCTCGCTCCGCTCAGAATCTAAAATATTAAAATATTAACAATTATAACAAAAGTTTTACATCAGTCAGTTATTTTTGCGTATTTGGCACTATTTTCTTGCGCAGTATTTTTTATTTTATATCTCTTCTAGGTTCTCCGTATAAATTGGTCCGTAATAAACCGGTGAAAAATGTCGAAATGTCGGACTCGCGTTGCAGCCAACCGTTGGTGGCAATAAAGAGCGAGCGCGAAATGCTTTTGCAAAAGTTGAGGAACCTCACCGAAACGGTACTGAAGATGAGAGAACGTTTGATGAAAAGTCAAATAGAGTTACAACGTCGAAAAAGTAATATTTATAATACGATATAAATAATTATCACCCTATGGAATTAAATGGCAATAATAATTTTTTCTCTTCGAGGATAACGTCAAAATTCCGTGACTAATATTTTATTTTACTTAGGTTCGCCGTATGTATGGATTCGGCCACGCGGACGTGACGAAAAATAGTTCCACTGTCGATGAACAATTAATATTAAGAGTTATAGTATAATAGTTATAGTTATAGGCATTTATAGTATATTATTTTCAATAATCATAACTACATACTATACGTTACCTACCTAACATGACATAGAATAGGTACGATGTGCATATAGTATATTATTAGAACATGACTTAGCCATTCTATACATACCCATTGTACGATGTGCATATACAGGGTATTATTTAGCACTCTTGTCTTACGCAACATATTTTATTTCTCCAGGTCCGCAGTATGAATGGCGACACGGGACATGATCGCAAAAAGAGTTGGATGAAAAATAAGTAATATAAGAGTTAAGACGTTGTCTATTGCTTGGAGCTCTCGAAAATTTTGGTCGTGGGACATGTCGGCAATGAATAACTCTAAAATTATAGGTAGTACCTAAGGTTTAGATATTATAGTAGATAGGTAGTTCCACCAATAGTTTCCAAAAAAATGTTCGCTAAAAGTTACCTAGTACACCTACCTATATACTATTATTATCAACAGTTTGTTAAGTACAAAAAATATGCACAAGTCATGGTTATGCACAAAAAGTAAGTAGTAAGTATCCATGTACTAAAATATTTTTGATGATATATATGTATATACGGATACTTGCCTACTTACTTTTTGTGCATAACCATATTGTGCATATTTTTTTTGTCTGAACGAACTGTTGATAATATTATATAGATAGGGTACTAGTAACTTTGTAGTGGACATTTTTTTGAAACTGTTGGTGGAACTACTATCTACTATAATATCTAACTTAGTATCATCAAAAATATATTTTATGTACATTAAATTTTATTACATTAGTACCTCGGGGTCGCCGGTTCGAAATTTTCTTTAAAAAAATTTCTACTCGCTATTGTCACTTACATGGGCAATGTTTAGGCAATACCTAAACCCATGCAATTTCGTTGCCGCCGCCTGTAGTACATTTGTGTTTTCTACTGTAGCCATGTTGTGGCCCTTGAAGACGTATTTGTATAAATACTTTACGCCTTCACAGTAGAACACACCTCTACGTTGATGTGTGCATCGTATTGGCCAGCAGGTAGGGTTGTAGGCAATACAAACTTGTTGCTGATGTGGTGAAAACCCTCACGAGGGCCTCAATTCCGTTGTCTGGGTCGACGGTACGTTGGGTACCCCCGCCGTCAGAAACGTAAACTGTCTCTGCCATAGAATGGCTATGTCATATTCTAATAATATACTATATGCACATCGTACCTATTCTATGTCATGTTAGGTAGGTAACGTATAGTATGTAGTTATGATTATTGAAAATAATATACTATAAATGCCTATAACTATAACTATTATACTATAACTCTAATATTAATTTTTCATCGACAGTGGAACTATTTCTCGTCACGTCCGCGTGGCTGAATCCATACGTAGCGCGAACCTACGTAAAATAAAATATTGCGTGAGACAAGCGCTAGTAAATGGTAATAAAATATAAGCGATAGGTTAGGTACGATATTTCTACTATTAATTAAGCTGTAATATAAAAAGTTACAGTACATTAAATTTTATTACATTAGTACCTCGCGGGTTCGAAAATTTCTTTCTTTAAAAATTTCTACTCGCTATTGTCTCTTACAGGGGCAATGTTTAGCAATACCTATATACCCATGCAATTTCGTTGCCGCCGCCCGTAGTACATTTTGTGTGTAGTTAATTATTCTTTTGCGCAAGCTTGTGATAATTGGTCATATTTAAATCGTATATTATAATATGGTTTAGAAATATAATTTTAAAATCAAATTCCAGTGCGCCGCGTAAGAAGTGTTTCGCTTTCAAAAAATGATCGAAATCGGATGTTTTTGAGCAAAAAATAGTTCGCGTGGCAGGCCCCTTTATGTTCAAACTTAAAAAAATATTTCGGTTATTGCCCAAAGTCACTTGGCTGATGTAGCGGGAATGTATAAATAGATAACATGTTATGATGTGCACATTGAATTTTTTAGATTATAGAGGTAGAAAAAACTCGCGATATGATCAACCACCAAGAAAGAAGTGAATCCGTTTTGGGAAATATAAAATTTGATAAGAAAAAATAATATCGTCTGTTCAACGGAATACCGTGCTTTAGGATCGGTAATAAATTATTGATTGAATAATTCTAATGGTTCTATTTTTAAAATTTTTTTTTCAAAAACGAAACCGACGAAAAATTAAATAAAAATACCGGTTGCCGAGGCGACCTGTGCCCCCTAATAAATTTCGAGCATAACTCGAAGACACGAATTTTCTAGGGCTCGAGACCTATGAATTCCTTTCATCGAAAACCTCCTATAATTTCAGTCACGGAATTTTGACGTTATCCTCGAGGAGAAAAAATTATTATTGCCATTTAATTCCATAGGGTGATAATTATTTATATCGTATTATAAATATTACTTTTTCGACGTTGTAACTCTATTTGACTTTTCATCAAACGTTCTCTCATCTTCAGTACCGTTTCGGTGAGGTTCCTCAACTTTTGCAAAAGCATTTCGCGCTCGCTCTTTATTGCCACCAACGGTTGGCTGCAACGCGAGTCCGACATTTCGAAATTTTTCACCGGTTTATTATGGACCAATTTATACGGAGAACCTAGAAGAGATATAAAATAAAAAATACTGCGCAAGAAAATAGTGCCAAATACGCAAAAATAACTGACTGATGTAAAACTTTTGTTATAATTGTTAATATTTTAATATTTTAGATTCTGAGTGGAGCGAGGAAGTCAGTGGTTTTACAATGGTTTTTTTTATCCTGTATACAAAAGAGGAGTACTTCGATTTCAACATATCTTATCTTTAACAAATCGGATCAAGATGGTACTTTAAAGAGGTGATTTTCGATTTTCTCAATATAGTTATAATGCTACGGGTAAACCTAACCGACAAATGACCGAAAACCGCTAAAAACGGGATTTTATAATGTCTAACGCTTTGTTCATCGCCATATTATGGAAGCGAATAAAAACAAAAATAATGATTTCGGTTATATTGTCGTGATTTATAAATTAATTCAACTTAAAGTCTAAATAACAATATAAAATATCCAGATTTACAAACTCAAAATATTTGAAATTATATTTTTAAATACCTTGTTGTCTTGTGTTGTATTTTTCCAACCAGACAGTAATTCTAAATACAAAATTAAATTATTGGTGGTGATTAAAATTTAAATAGGTCAATAAAAATGTAAAGGAAGCAATTATTGTAAAAAAAAAAAAATATATCAACATATAGGTACATGTATTAAATCATATCTTGGATCTGAAAAGGAATAATCATTAGCAGTTGTAATCAATAATAGTTAGTAGGTGGAAGATACACTTAGAAGTAACTGGATATAAATGATAGATTATTGAAAAAAAGTGATACATAAGTGTTTGTTGAATAACTGAATAATACCTATCGTAACATACAAACATGACCTATGCAATATAGTAGTACACAGGTATATATAATAGGTACCTACTTAAAGGAATTATGCTATACCCTAAAATCATATTAATATAATAATAAAATTTATTATAGCCTTATTAGCATTTAAACCAAAATAGTGTATTACCTTCTTAGCAAATACAGCCCTTTAGGTAAAAATTTTACTAATATCTATATTATACTACTTCAATAAAATAAAATAATTTTTTTTTATTTACATATTTATATCGGTGCTCTAATTTGATATAAGATATACTTGTAAGATACTTATAAGATATACTAATGTTTGTTCTGTAATTGTTTTAACTTGCGGACCAGTTTGTACTGTTAAACTTGGCATGCGAACTATAACTGAAATAGAAAACCAGAAGAGGTACATTGCTAATCACTACGGTTTCTGTAAAAGAACATACGATTTATCAATATACCGTATAGGCACTGAGTATAATATATAAATTCTATGGATTTATCATAGTAAATAATATCTTTTAAAATATCTATGGCAATCGTCAATTGTCGGAATTCGTTGGCGAAGATTAACAATTCTAATAATTTCAGCAAATACTATTTGTATTTGATTTCAGTGTACAAAAACAATAATAAGCCATCAATATAGGCGGACAGTTCGTTAAAACCGTATATTTATTATAATGTAAGTTTTAGCTCCGGTTATTTTCATAAAATATTTCGATACTTTCAAGTTTAAGCTCATCGGATCGAGATGAAGATGGATGAAGATAGCTGTTTCTTCGGCGATGGCGGCACTCTAGCTAGGTTTCATCAGAAGAGTCAATGTTTACGCGCAGGTTTGTTTTTATATTATTCTTTTTACATTTACTTTTCGTCTTAAATTAAATACTTATTGCCACGGACAATCTGTTAACTGGGTGACGTAAAAGCATATATAAGTTTAATCCCAAAAGCGCGATGTATAAAATACGCGAGACCAAACAGTCCAAAGGCCGTCTTCGTTTCATCGCGACAAGTTTAATACGTACCTTTTTGCATATTATACTATACGCCGGGTATCACCTTAGGTTTGCGCGAAGTATTTAAAACAATATAATGTTATTATTTATTTAATCTTTATATTTTTTTATACATATTATAGGTACACATCATATGTTTTATTAGCATACTTACACCATTTTTAGTGTAGTTCATACCCAAGATGGTTAGATATTGGTATTAAATGTTTTGCAATTTTACTATAATTATTATTTTTCATTATATTTTAACATAACAATACACTTTAAATTAAGTTAGTTGCAATCAAGATAGACAGTCTTAAAACAAACTCTTTTCTGGATGTTTTCAAAACAGATTGTGCTTAAAAAAAATTGCATAGTTATCGTAGCAGTCAGTTGCTAAACCAACGCGTGTAACATAAAATAGGAATTATTCTTGTTTTTTTAAATAATTTTTTCAAAAAATATATGTAATATGTATAGCTCATACAATTATAAATTTATAGTTAATTCGAAATGCGGATGTTTATACTTCATAGATATTTTTTTAATGAAATCGTGTAAATAATTTTAAAACCTAACTCATCACTAGTATCAATTTTATTATATTACGTGTAAATCACCGACACAGGTGCAGACTGCATTAAAAAATTAAAAAATAAAATAATGTTGTAGTAGAAGCTGGAAACTGTAGTTTATTATAATTTATAATCCAATTAATGTAACTATTAAATTAATCATTGATGATTATTCAGAGTTTCGCTTTGGGATAAATTCCAAACGTATAAATGTAAATTAAATTAAAAATAATTAAAAAATATTTTTGTGAAAGGAACAAGATTACTGCTAATATTTAAGTCTTAATTATTATTAACAAATAAATACAAATAATAGATATTTTAATAGCATTTTACTATTAACATTCAGTGTAATATAGTTTCTGATCGACTTACCTATATGTAAGTATCTTCTATAAAATAATCCTAACAATTTAATGCAAAGATTCTCATAATTGATCTTATAGCAGTCTTAAAACACCAAAAATACATTTGTACTCATTTACAACATTTACAACATTTTAGTTCCCTATTATGGTGTAGGTACCTACTAAATACTAATACAAACAATAAATTGGTATTCGAAAACACAATTTCGTATACCTATTATTATTTACTAAATACCTATAATTAAACTAAACTAAAAATAAACTTATGATTACATACTGAGTGCCTATAATATAATATTATATATGAAAATTAAATCTTTATTACGAATACTTATCGTTTACACAGACCACAAGAAAAAATAATTAAAAATATTAAAAAAATAAAGAACACATCATTGTAAAATTAATACAGTTATCAATCCGCTCAGAATTTAAAATTATAGACTTGGAGACTCTAAAATCCAGTAATCACATTTTTATTTAATAATTCATAAAATACAATATGCTTTTATAAAAAATGCTTGTACTTCTGATATCTATTCACCATCTTAATCAATAATTAAATTAATAAACGAAAATAATAATTTAAATAATACCTATATCATATTGTTATAATTCAAATTCAAAATTATAAACTATTTTCGTTTATTGTCATATCAAATTTCAATGAACAAATCGTTCCTTAACACGGAACTCTCTTGATATAAAAAGTTGCATTATATTATATCCGTGGATTCATCATATTGACGTAGGCACCGATGTAGTATCATTTATTTATTTATCTATGGCAAATCTCAAAGTCGTTGCAGAAGACGCAGTCGATTAAAATTCTAAAATTTCAATAAGCAAAGAAAATATGAACAAAAAACTTAGTGCGTTTCGTATAATTTAATTTTTCATAAATCACAGTATTCAAAGTTTTGTATTCTGGAGCGTTTCCTCATCGGCGTCGCAGTTCACACACGCAACGGATTCCGGCGAAAGAGTCGATAATTAAAGTAAGTTTGTATTTATATTCTTTTGGGGCTTAAATTTTCTTTTTAGATTTAAAATAAATATTTAATGTCACGAAAAATGTGCTATCCAAGTGTTGTAGGCGCTGGAATTTTGGAGTTCGTGGACGTCCAGCTCAGCCATATTATAGTATAGGTACGATTGGTGAACTGTTTTTTTTTCAATTATGACTAGGGCTAGGATTTATGTGTGTTTGCATATTTTTTTTCTTATAAGTCCGAATTGATTGATTGTCAGATTTGTCCACTAATTGGTTTATTGTCGTTTAAGTAGAACCATTTTATTTTTTGCATATTTTGAACATAATGCATATAATTGCATATTTATAGATTTTTGAGATTTTGATTTTTAACTTAAATTTTTAAATTTTTATAATTTTCTGTTAGTATAAGTGGTATCTATTATATCGTTTGATGTGGATAGGTGTTTTAGTCAATATAATCTATTATTCTACGTTCAAATCGCCGGTAGTTTGCATTTTAAAATTCGAAACAACATATTATCATAGTAGCATTTAATAATATAAACTAATATTTAATGTAATTATATATTTAATATTTAACGTCATGAGTTTAAAGATTTGAAATTTTTTTTTAATGTTCTTGTATAAGTGTTCATTTTATCATATTTTAACATATAATTTATTTAGAGTAATTTGAAAAAAAATTATTATAGAAAATGTGTTTATTTAATAATATTTATGTGGTATAATTTAGCATATTTTTAATAAAACAAATGTATATTTCATCATTTTTTATCGCACATAAATCCTAGCCCTAATTATGACACAGCGTGTGTGTGTGTGTGTGTATTCTGCAGACATTTCGCTACCGCAGAAGTATATAGGTACACTTTGATTTCAACGCGTATTTGTTGACGACGAACCACTCCTACTTTTAAATAATTTGCGGTTAGCGTCAACGACTTGCGACTTACGAACTGTTGAGGTCAGCCGACGGGAGTTGGTTACCACGGTATATAGAGGGAGATAATCAGTACAATTTAAATAAGGTATAAACATGGTATAATATAATGATATGTTAATGACAAATAAATGGTGTTGGTGAAATTGAAAACTTGATACATACAAAACAATAATGACATAAAATGTATGGCTTGAGGCGAGTGGCGGACGTTGGCATAAAACTGTACGACGTCGGACAAATGACGGCGAACGTGCACTAACGGCCACAAACAAATGAGAACGAAAAACGTCAGACCGACGAACATTGGCGGTCTTGAACATTGACGGACGAAGTGTCCGACAATCACAACGGGCGTCGCGGGTTCAAGACATTTCGACGGGGGCCTGGCACAAACGTACCCAAGCCAAAAACCGGTTGACCGGCGGTGAACCGTGGTAACTGCAGGTAACATAGACAGGATCACGGTGGCGCAGGGGGATGAGGTCGAACTTTGCGGAATCAATCCAGGTCAACAGAACACTGGCAGAGGCATATTCTGCGTGTAATGTTGACCATGGATTTCCACATGAATCGTTTGGACCTCTTCCATAACGACCTGCGGCGGTCGGGCCGTGCGGGATCTGGCTGAATTTCAGCTGCCACCGGTGGAAAAACAGACTTCGCCGGTCCGTACACGGGCGAGTGAGTGCTTAGCTCCGCGGAAGATTTGAAAACGGGTGCATGTTCTCGCAGCGGCCGTAACTGCAGTAGCCCGACCGTTGTAACCATCCTACGATCCACGGCCAAATCCAGAGCGTGGATCAAGGAAAGGCCATCATAACGTTGCTGCAGGTCCCCTTGGTCCGCAGTCGTGAGAACAGGTGACACTGGCGGTGAGTCGGACTGTACTTCCGGGTTGGTCACGGGTGCAGAGTCATCGGTCCTCAGTTCGGGCGTCGACCGGTAGGTCTCTGCAATACCGCACCGTCGAAACCCGTTAGTTGTGTTCTTGCGGTAACCGGCCAAGTCTAGAGCTTCGATCAAGGAGTGATGACCCTCGTCGGCGTAATCAAGGGACTGTGCGCATCTCGAAGATCCCACGTTGGCTTCCATCTCTGTCTTGTTTTTATCAAGTTTAAACGGCAAACAGAAACGACAAACAGTTTTGTTTACGAAATAAGATGCGTACGACTATCGCGAACGAGTGATAAATATCTAATGACGGATATCAAATTCTAAAATACATAAATAATAGTCTTGTAGTTAGCCTAGTTTTTATTGTGGCCAGCTATAGTAAGTAGCAATTAAATACAAATAGCAGTTACAATTACCTATATCATATATTTTAACAATAATAATTTTGATGAATAAAAAGCAATCGAATGTTCCAAAAATGATACCGGTTTTAGCGTAATCAGAATCATATCACATGATTTAGAAAAAATCTTGATAAAAGGTTATAACTAAAGACTTTCGATTTAAGTTATATCTATTTTCAAAAAAATATCTAAGCAGACTTCATAGACAAGTGTAAATGTTCGTTGATTAAATTAATATAAACATATTACAATGCGAATAATATTTATAAGTACACTAAATGTAATTTATTAGGGAATAATATCATTGTTACTTAATTTTTATGCAATATTAGGTATATAACTTAATGGCTAATGGATAAGGTTGCTATTCGTCCCGGTTTTAACGGCATGTCCTGGTGTTCCAGCAGGTCATTAAGTTTGTCCGAAGCTGAGCGCTGAGGGAAAATAACTTTAATACTATATTAATTAATAATAATACATAACATAATGTCGTATACTGGATCATGATATGATTATCTTATTGAGTTAGGGAAAGGATGAACATACTGAACGAGGTATAATAGTGTGTAGAATTAATTTTGATTTAACTAGTATGGAATTTTATGAAAATATAAGAATATTATATTCTATTGAAAAAATTCGTTCAAACGAAAAGCATAAATATTAGTAATAAGTAGTAGTAAGTTAATGTAAAAAAATGCATTGGCTAATAAATATTTAAATAAAAAAGCGGGCTAGTGGATATAGCTCTGTTGAACAGTAGGTTACAAGTGTTCACTGTAATGGAAGGTATTTAATTTGAATTCAATGACATAATATCACTGTATACGAAAAACGATTCTGAGCGGAGACGGTTTGTCAGTCTAGAATATTTTATATATACTTACATGGGTATTACTTATTATCAATACGGTTTCGGTTAGTTGAATAATATTATAAAATCACAAAAAAAATAACTAAAATCGTTATTCTTGGTTATTTAGATGTTATTTCGTCCAAATTTGAATAAAAATATTATTAATATATTATTATTTTTATATTTTTTACTTTTTTTGTTACAGAATAACCTACCTACTTGTGTGGAACCTATTGTTTTACATTTTCAATCCTTAGCTATAAAGTTGTACATTTTTTTGCGTCATATTGAACTTAAAATTGAAACATATTTAAGTAATTAGTAAATATAAAAAACATACCATAACATAGGTAGCGTACAAATGCAAAGGGAGGTTTATGAGTCTGGACCTCCCCCCACTGATTGACAGAATGTGTTGTTTTTAATGACCTATAATTTTCATTATACTTTTTACATGATGAAAAAATGTGGACGTCTCTTAAAAAATTGCCCGTGTACGACTCTGTGATGACTATAATTCCTTCCATTGCGGAGGTCAATAATATAATCTAAAAATAAATTATATGGGTTAGTCTGGTCAGTGCGTGTTAGCACCTACCCGTCTTATTAATGCATAGGTACCTCATATATAATTATACAATAGTAATATTATCGTGACTTTGTGTTTTTGCATACCAACATTTATTTATTAACAGCACGGCGGTGTTAAATAAATAAATAATATTAGAAAGCGAAAATGATCGCACTCAGTGTGCCAACGGAGACGAGTCATGGCGCACACGGTCGATAATTTTTTCCAAAAGACCGGACGGAGCGACGTCCGTCGTTATGCCGCAATTTGTGTGGAATTTTTCACCTATTGCGATTTAGTCGTAACTCTGTTCTTCGCCGTCTCCGCGTGCCTGTCGATCGTCTACTCGGAGGAAGACCAGCTGTCCCATCGCGTTTACGGATTCTTGTGGTTGTTCGTCGAGATCCACGTGTTCGCCTAATCGTCGTCAGGTTGTACCATCAGTCGCAGTGTCGCGACATGTACGACCGTTCCCAACTGATAGAGCAGGAATACCGGAAAACTATAGACGGTCAATCTCCATGGTGATCGTGTACTACTACTGCGTCATGTCCACCGTGCACGTTACAGCTCCGCTGTTGTACACGATTTCGTCCGATTCGGCGCAGGTGGGCGACCCGTTCGCGTTCCCTTTCCGGACGTGTTGCCGATAAAACGACCAGCCCGACTGCTTACGCGTGCAAATATATCGTATACGCTTTTCCCGTGTACTTGACACACTTGGAATGCTGTTTCATGAATGTGACGTTCGTGTATTTCACGGGCATCGTGAGGGGACATTTTCAGATACTCGACCGACAGGTCCAAGAAGCGGTGACGAACGAGGACGAACAGAAATTGAAGATCGCCATCAAACATCACCAGGAGTCGTTGAAGTGAGTTGTGTTCAACGCACCGTAGGTACCCATGGTTTATGAGTACATTTTTGGTGACGTTTAACTCGAAAATACTGTCGGCCGAAAAAATCACATTTTAAAAGCATTAAACTCTCCTGTTTATTCCAATTTAGCCACCTATATAATAATTTAATGTGTGACGCGACGTGACTGAGAGTAAGTAACGGCCGCTGTTACTAGTTCCCGGATGGGTGACCACCAGGGTTCGTAGTGTGCAAAAACCTTGCCACACATACATTTGTACCTGCAACTTTACAGGCTAATGACCACAGTCATCAAATCCTTTAAACATGAAAAAAAATAATGTACCAGCATAAGTCATTAGTAACAACTAATGAATAAATCTATAATAATATCTATTACCAAAATTGTATAAGAACCTATCATGTAAAAATTATTGTCCACATTCTACCTATACCAAACCAGAAATTAGTAAAAAACCAAATAAAAATAAAAGTTTCCAATGTCTAAAATGTATATTATAAATTTATAGACTTACCTAGTACCTACTGTATTTTAGGTTTTTTAAAGAAATGGAGACAGTTTATGAAAAACCGATAATAATGACAATAGAATTTTGTGGATTATACATCGGCTTAACTAGTTATATCATGATTCAATGCATACAGGTGCGTGGTAGTAATAATATATTTTATTATTTACTTTGTAGTTAACAACTTCACATTTTAAATCATTCTATATTTTATGGAATTTAGTAAAAATATTGTCTTGTAGAATATTACGCAGTGCAAGTATTAACATTCTACACGCAATTCTTATAACAAAAATATAATTATTGTTCTACATATAAAAAACGAAAACGAAAATTAATTTAGTTTTAAAAGAATATAATACTACTAAGGTGGATATATTATATATATTTATATCCACCTCGAATACTACGTTATTTTTAATATAAAATGACCATACGACAACAATTAATTATATGGCGTTTAATTTATTAATTCTACCTGTATTTTTTTTAGGGTATTATTCATCCAATAATATTGGGATTGTGTATAGCTAGTAGTACGGCGAGTCTCATAACAATATCAATTTATTGCGTTTGTGGAAGCAATATGTATGATTTAGTAAGTATTTTTTATATTTGTTATACTTTTACACTTAATACACTGATTTTCTCAAAAACTTCTAATGTTTTCGGAATTATATTTTTAGAAAATTTAAGTCGATAAACAGAAAATAAAAAAGGTGGGTAAGTGGATGGTACTCTCCTGTACAGTAGGTTGCAAGTGGGTCACTGTAATGGATGGTGTTAAATTTGAATTTAATGATATAATAATATCATTGTATAAGAAAAACGATTCTGAGCGAAAACGGTCAGTCAGCCTATGATATCACTAAGTGTATTTGATGATATTATTGTGAACAAAGTAATTTATATATTTATCTATTTACGTGGAACTTTGTTTTAAATTTTCAATCCATACTTATAAAAGTTGAACATTTTATAAATTTTTAACTACAAAATAATTATTAAATTTTAAATTTGTAAATTTTGTCAAAATTCAAACTTAAAATGCTTATAAAAAAAAATTGCGGCTGTTTATTTTTAATATTTTTCAACTGCTATTGTAACAATATATCAGGAGCTTTGCATTAAATTTTCACACTTTTTTACAGAACAAATAAAATTTCATTGATATTTATAGAAAAAAAAAAAACTAAAAAAATTGAGAACTGACAATGTCTGTAAACAGCACAAAAAGAGTCAAATTATTTTCAAAATTGTATTTTGTATAGAAAATGCTAATATAAACAAAAATAAAATATAAAATTTTATAATTTGACCTCCCGAATGCACTAATTAGATTCACTTTCCGTCTTTTCCATCAAACAAGATACTGTTGAAGAAAATCAAAGCAGTTTTAGTGCCCCAAATCGTGATGACGGACACACAAAAAAAAAAACACACATCACTGTAAAATCAATACATTTATCGTTCCACTTATAATCTAAAAGCGAGTAAGTGGGTGTCACTCTGCTGTACAGTAGGTGACAAGTGGGTGACTGTAATGGATGGTGTTAACATTTGAATTCAATGATATAATATATCACAGTATATGAAAAATGATTCTGATCGGAGTCGATTTGTCAGCCTAGGATATTATTTAATATTATATTAATTATATTGTTATTATTAATACGGTATAAGCCATAATAGGTAAGTTAAATATAACGTCATTCGCATATTATCATATTTCAATATTCCAATATATAATAATATGCTTGAGAGGTATCGAGTACCCACCAATAATATTTTTAAATTTCAACAAAATAACTAAAACCGTTATTTAACGTATAATTTTGTCCAATTTTGAACTTCAAATAATTAACTTTTTTGAAAATTTTATTGTGTAGATATAGAAAACGCGAATATTAACAACCAGTGAAAATTGCATGTATATACGTTAGTTTGTTTTAGAGTCACACCAAAAACCAAAATCGATTTTGCGTAATAATTTTCGTTTTCCCGGCGCTTTTGAAAACTAGGTATGGGGAATTTTAAATTTTGACTTCCCGAATGCACCAACTAGATTCACTTTCCCATCAAACGAGATAGTGTTGATGAAAATCGAAGCAGTTTTACTGCCCCAAACAGCGGCGACAGATACAAAAATATAAAATAAAAATCACATCATATTGATAAAATCAATACTTTCATCGATCCGCTCAGAATCTAAAATATTTCAACTCTATAATTTTTTATCGACATAAAACGATAGGAGATAACTTTAAATTATTTAAAACAAATATTTCCATGAACGTAAGTAGGCTATACTAAGCATATATTGTACCTCAAATGTCAATACTTGCCATGCATCTATATATATATATATATTTATATTTATTTTAACTTTTCAGCACGATGGTATATTGAACTCACTTTTCAAACATCGATCATGTTATTCTCGATACGAATCATTAAAACATCCTATTTTAATGATGATGGCAAGAGCAACAATACCATTAGAATTAAAAGCTGGTTCCGTTTTCAAGATAAACTTAAATCTACTTGTCAAAGTAAGCAGTGTATTAGTATTGTTTTATCTATTTAACAAAACATTTTTTGGATTAGTTACTTTAAATTTCTCAATTGCTGTATTTTAGAAAACATAAATTACTAGACATTTTAATAGGCATACATTTGTATTTATTTCAGATCCTAAAATTTACATATACGGTGTTTAATCTTTTATTGACTTCAGTCAATCGCTAAATAAAAGAAACTGCTATATGAAAACAAAATTTTTCCTTTTAAACAATTAGTAAATATTTGGTATGATAAAAATCTTTTTTATTTTTAATGTTGTTTTCAAATCAAATTGTATTTGTCTGTTAAATAAAAATTGTTGTTGGTAATTTTATTTATTTCAGATCATAAAATGTCTCACACATGCCGTGTTTAACACCATACTACCATCATCTTTCAATAAAATATCACCACTAATCGCGCAAATGCAGTTTTCGAAACTTTTTTCCAGAGTAAATTATAAATGTGGTCACCTATGTTTTGAGTGACTTCCTATATATTTAATATTATATTCTTCCTAGTTATTAAATAATTATTGGTACACATCAGTGATAGTTATAACTTCAAATCAGGATACAATTTTAAATAAATCAAAATTATATAAATGACTGTTTTTATATATTGTTTAAAATATTATTGAATAAACAGATTATATTAGATTTAACAATTGGATTTAAGACGAATACCGGAGTACAGGAGTAGGTGTAGTTATGATTCGGAGCTGTCATCTTTCATATAATCATACATTAATAAACATATATTTTTCAAACATAAGAAATTTAAGTTTAGAATATTTAAATCATTTTTTAAATAATAAATTAGAAGTAGGATACTGAGAAGGCCTATTAAAATTGAATTTGATTCCATAAATAAATTGTGTGAGAGCATAATACACTTTTTTAAGAGGCTTTTCTTCACTACGTTTACTGAATAGATGGTTATGATCTAGAATGAGTGAGGAAAAGTTAACAGGTCTAGCTTTGTAATACATTCCCAAATATATTAATATTCATAATAATATTTGAAAGATCATTAATAGATTTGCTAATGATAAAAATAGAAAATTACATTTTATTTTATAGTTTTATTATAATTTATTTATTATTATAATGTTTGTTTAAAATTAGATACATATAAGTTTTGAAATGTATACCTTTTAATAGTTATAAAGACAGTAAGAACTATTTTATTTTCTGTTTTTTTTTATTTTTTGAATAATTTTGAACAAAGTTTTAGATGAATTGTGATTAATTTTATTTGAATGTGAGATATAACAAAGCATTCAATTTCTAAAAAAAATAGAGATGTAGGTAGTAAAGCTGATGTACTTATGAAAAATAATAAATTGGTAATAAATGTTTACCTAGTAAGTGAGAACTTATAATATTTAATGTAGTAAACTAGTTATTGCCTAAGTAAAGTATTTATTTTATCATACATAGTAATCTTGATATATTATTTTTGTGCACATACTTAGCTATATCTTTATTGCATTTCAAGGAATAAATTAAATCTTAAAAATATTTGGAAAAATACTTTTAATTTTACATGAATGCAGTTTTAACTTATGGAAAGTTTGACAAACAATCGGTTAGGAGAATTCCTGGATTCGCCCCAGCAACGATATTTCAAAACATTTAGATTGATTTTAAGGCTTTAGTGGCTATTACCTATAGTCTATTTATATACTAATACCCCAATATCACAAACCTATTTACACCGTTCTAAACGGTAACTGGTAAGGTGTTGTTACGGTAGGTATGAGTAAACCCAACAAACCCGTGTGGTCACCCATCCGAGAACTAGTAGCAGCGGGCGTTACTTACTTTCAGCTGTATTGCGCGTCTGATAGCAGTCAAGCCATACTTTTATTATTATTATTGATAGTTCCAACAACGCTGCTGTATGCGCAGACGCTGATGCCAAACATTTTGAAAAAATTCAAAATTTATCCAAGTCTAATGAATGGTATACAGACGGTAATTTAGCTTTGTCACCTAAAGGTTTTATGTAGCTTTATGTAATAAGAATACAAATTAGTGGTATTTTTGTTACTGCCGAATATTGCTTGCTCACTAAAAAAACCCAGTCTACTTACGAGTGAATGTTAAACTGTTTACTGGAAAAATGTGCAGAGAAGAATATTTTTCTTGTAAACATGATCGACATTTGTAATTTACTGACAACGAGTGAAGGACATAAGTACTATTATATTCAATATTCATTAAGGGGGCTGGAAGCAAGCACCGGAGGTGAACAATATTTTTTATAGTTTTTATATAACTGAATACTATTATCATCATGTTAATTTATGACACCGCATTTTTGGTAAAAAAAATTTAAAAGGAACCTCACGGTTTAAAATAGAATTTTTATCTGAAACTGTGGGGGGCCATCAACTATCAGCTCCCCTCCCTGGCTACGACACTGAATCGAATTTACTGTGGATTCATAACTACTAAATATTCACACAATCAATAAAGATATTATGAATATATATTTTATTTAATATTTATATATTATGGAAATTGTTATTTTCGATAAAAAACAAATATCCTTAAGATCTCATATAGATCATATTTCCTGTAAGGCTTTAAAGATTTTAGGATTTATTCGTCGACATTCCACTAAATTCAACTCAACACCTTCCTTAGTCACTCTATATTATTCCCTTGTTAGATCAATCTTGGATTATGGATCGATAGTTTGGAATCAATACCTTCAGGTCGAGATCAAACTTGTCGAAAGAGTTCAATCTCGATATGATTGACAGATCATTTAATCTTCTTTGGTTTGTAGTTGATCTTAAATATGATATAATTAGTTTCAGTTTACTAAAACTGCGTTCACAAAATGTCGATGTCACGACCCACGGGTAATGTCAAAAATATATGATAAGCTGTAAGTACCTAACTAATCCAAACAAATTTTCTTTATAAGGGATAAACAATAAATAACACTGCTTACTTTGACAAGTAGATTTAAGTTAATCTTGAAGATGGAACCAGCTTTTAATTCTAATGGTATTGTTGCTCTTGCCATCATCATTAAAATAGGATGTTTTAATGATTCGTATCGAGAATAACATGATGACTGTTCAAAAAGTGAGTTCAATATACCACCGTGCTGAGAAGTTAAAATAAATATAAATATATATATAGGTGCATGGCAATATGAAAAGTATTGAAATTCGAGGTACAATGTATACTACGTTAAATATTATTTATATTATATTCGAAGTAATCTTCTTTCGTTTTATGTCGATAAAAAAATTAAAGCGATGAAATATTTTAGATTCTGAGCGAAGCAATGAATGTATTGATGATACAATAATGTGTGTTTTAGATTCTGAGCGGAGCGATGAATGTACCTATTGATTTTACAATGAAATGTAATTTATATTTTTTATCTTTTAAAATACCTAGTTTTAAAAAGCGCCTAAAAAATAACATAAAAATCAAGGGAAAACGGGAATTTTTACTCAAAATTGGTTTTCGACAAAATCGATTTTGGTTTTTGGGGTAACTCTAAAACAAATAAACGTATGTACATGCAGTTTTCACCGGTTGTTTATATTCGCATTTTCTATACACGATAAAAATATGTTCAAAATATTTTGATTTGTTTGGAACTGTTTAGGAATATTTTCAGTTTCTAATTGTATTATTCTTTTTTTCTATGAAAGTTGTATTAACTTTATTTATTGGGTATATAACTTGAAAATGTAATACAAGGCTCCTTATATCATATTGTTACAATGACATTTGAAAAGTATTAAAAATTCTAAGGGACAGTTTTTTTTTATAAGCATTTAAAGTTCGAATCTTGACAAAATACTGAAAAATCACGAAAATTAGCATATTATTTTGAATTGAGAATATATAACATTTTTTTTTTTATGTCTAAGATTTGAATATGTAGTACAAGATTAACCTTATATTAACCTTTATCAAAATAAGAATGACTACAAGTAAATAAAATTACATTTTTATGAGCGTTTGAAGTTCATATTTTTAAAAGATTGGATATTCACTCAATTTCTCATGTAGCGATTTTGTTGTGATTTGTAGAAACATGAAAATTTCACTAAATGTTCATATTTTCATTTTCTATATACCATACAATTTTCAAAACATTTTGACTTTTTTTTAGCCATTTACGTCAGTTTTCAATTTTCTTAATCATTGCCAGTGTGATACCATGTCGAATTAAAACTATTTAATTTGAAATACTTGATCGCCCTCCTCTAGATCCGGTACTGAATCTACATAACATAAAACGCAGTGTAATTCAAACAACGTGTAGATATTTTTATTAAGAATAGTAATAATAATAATAATAATAAATATAATAAATAATTATAATTGTTATATATATATAATATATAATATTATGTATGTTACACCCGCGATGGCGTACAATTTCGTTATTTGCATAAAATATTATAATGGCCGGCAGGCCGATCTTCGCATTCGCAAATAATAGTAAACTAATATAATAATATTATATTTTAGTAGTAATGCTTATTATAATAATGTACATGTAAACAGTGATTGTGTGGTTTCGTTATTTATTTTTTTTTAATAATAATAATGTCTTAATATAATAACGCATAAAAAAAAAATCGCACAACGACCAAATACAATAATAATAATAATAATAATAATAAATACACGTAGGTTTAGATATAGGTAATTCATATGTATAATAATAATAATAATATATTACACCAGTAGTAATAATAGTTATAAAATAAATAAATCGAGATGAATACAATCAAGTAGGTAGGTACATTAATAATAATTATCGTAATATAAAATATGTAATAATAATAATAATAATATAATATAATGACTTATAATAACGTGTGTGTGTGTGTGTGTGCTGAATATACAAATCGTCAGTGTAACGATATTAATATTTGCTTAGTGTACAAAATTGGTATAATTATGTATGACGTGCATTGATCATATAATAATAATAATATTAATCATAATTATTAGACATCATATTATTACTATCGTGATTCGTGTATTTGTTATTACAGGTTGTTGAGGGTGGGACAGTGAAAACGGCCGACATTAAAAATAGGGTTTTTATGATGTGTCCCGACGATGATGCTCAGTAAACACATAATATATTATTATCGGTTCAAAAACAACTATTAACGAAACAACATGCTAGCCTAAAAATAATATGCAGGTACCTATGTGTAGTGATAGACAACGCGTATTTTTGCAATTAATGATACAATATCGTTTCAAAAAAATTACCAAGACAGTGGCACGCTAGCAGCGCCTCGTAAGGATCATAATATTATAATATTTTGGTGCAGTAAATTTCGAACTCAAAGTCTAAACGGATCCGGCTTACGACGAAAACGTGGAAGAGATGGCGGTCGTCCCGACGAAATATTTTTATTATTTTTTTTTTTTAATAATTACCGTCACGACGCGTCGTGCACTTTGGTCTAATAATATTATTTCAACAGTTCGTTTTTTTTTTAAATCAATTCCGAAAACCTGCAGTTTCAGTGCCCTGCAGCCTCGACCCCCAAGGTCCTATGTACACCTGACCGATGTCAAAAATCCGCGTCGGTCAAAAACGGAACAATAATCTTTTACAACGACCACAATCGGCGGAACAGCTGACTCATATTTAACGGCCATCCAGGGTATATATACACATTTTGCTTGTACGCTATCCGCATTATGCGAAACCGTTTTATTCGCGATTGATCGCAATATTACGTAAGTGACATATTTTGACGGAATTCGCGTGCAGGACATTATGAATAAGATTGTACGTATATAATAATATATATATATATAGATCGGAAAATAAATCGAATGCGCTCGTCGGGTTGTCAATACACATACAGCCAAATGCCTAATGCCTACACCTGCATTACGTGTCGTACGAGTGACTTTAAGGTGCATATATACCAACAGTTATCTTCAAAATTACCTATTCCTCCCTCCTCCCCCCCACACACACACACTGTAAATTTTGGTAAAATTTCCCTCTTTTTACCGGGCACGTTATTTGCGTCGAGAACAATCATCGTTATTATTATTATTATTATTATTGGTGCACATTCGGTCGAGGGCAGCTGCTGGTACCTCGAATGCCAGAAAAGGCTATAGAAGTCATACGTCGCGTGACCGTTCGATCGCATCCGAAATATTATATATTTTTCAAAACGTAAAAGAATATACGAAGACGACGCGAGCACGTAGCGACAACAACTGCAGATAATAATGATAATAATATTGATAGTCTAGGAACGATTTTTGGCACGATCGAAAGACATTAAAATTAAAAATTAAAATTAAAACCAACACCCACGCGTTCACCTGTCGATTCGATCGTGTTATTATAATAATTATAGGTATACGCACTGTCGTATAGAACCGCATGCGAACACGCTTTTGGAGGGGAGTGAATAAATAATAATTATAATATAGTATAGTGTTGTGATATACCTAATATTATTATTATGAAGAGTATGGAAGTTATAAATGAAATCGTCGTTCGGCCGGTTTGTGGTCCTGCAGCAGAGAGAGATCGCGATATACCATAGATACCTAATACCATAATGATGTAAGTGATATCAATATTATATTTGTCATGGTTCGCGTACACCCGCATAACACAATGTAGCCAATGTAGGTGCTTAATTCTAATTTGGTCGGTTTCATATCTCACGTGCGGTATATGTTTTCGTCGTTCGGATACCTACGACCAAGTTCTGATCTGATTCTCTGTGATATAGGCCCCCCTGAAGATCGTTATAAGCGGACACTACTCTTGTAGACGATATTATCATAATATTCGATATTGCGAAACCGGCTCCTCCGACTTCCGACTCTAATGTACGATAAACGGCCGCCATGTATTGTATTGTATTGTATATTTGTATTGTATTGTATACTATGATATTCCAACTCAAAAACAACTATAATTAATGCCGAAATTTCGCGCGTTTCAGCGGCTTACCGCGACCGGAATGACGAGCGATCCTCGTCGGGTTTGAAACGGTATGGGAATAATAATAATATGTTCGTGATAATAATATTCAATATTGGTACTTATTAATAATAATAATTATTACAACTATATCATAATATAATATATATATATATGTACAGGGTTATTGAGCATGTGAGCTGTGACCTGCAAAAGCCAACACGTTACAAATGTTTCCGATTTTGAGACAATCCTCTCGGACGGGTTGGGGTGGGGTGGTGGCACGTCCGTTTTTCAACGGGTACCCATTAGGCATAGGGGGTATGGGTAGGCGGGCGCCGGGTTTTCCAAATAATTTCATGGGGTGCATCAGTGCGGGGTGCTCACGTATAACATCATACCTACGTAATTGATTTCCGCACCCCACATTATGGAATGGGTCGTGGGGTGTGCGAGCAGCACCCCGACGGTCGGGTAGGTATTATTGTTATTCGATATCCGGCAAAGTCGGGTAAGACGTCGTCCGCACTGTCGTTACAAAAACAAAAAGTAGATGGCGTTACGCGTACGTCTAGAACAAGAGTGGCGCATTTTTCTGAAAGAGATTTCATTGTTTTCGTGAAGTTGAACAATAGTTAGTGTCTGAATCGGTCTTGAGAAAACGGTTACCGGAGACTCGCGGGTCACTGTTTTTCGCGTTGCTTTCAAAAACATGAGTGGTTCGCAGTACGTAGGCGATATCGCAGCAATCCGATTACTACGACGTTACCTTTTTGAGTACGACGAACAATATTGTCGCCCCGTTACCGTCACCCGACACTTAAAAACTAAAATCGTTAGAGTGAATGTCATTATAAATAATATTATGTCATTGTATGAGAGAAAGAGGCGGCGGCGCGGAGACGGAGAAGACGGCTGGAATAGACAGTGTCGCCGATGTACGGTATAGCGCGGAGACGACGGTAACCGGAAATCCGGGCTGAGCGGCGGTGGATGCAGTGGCGGCAGTGGACGCAGTGGCGATAGTGGCGACGTTTACCACAACAGCACCGCATATATATTATATTACAACAACAACAACAACAACATCGACGACGTCAACGGAGATAATAATAAAACAACGCACAACCGACGCTCACCAATTTGAGTCACACACACGCGATGATTGATTTGCCGTTACACGTTTCAGACGTCGGTCGTGGGTCATATGATGTCCGTCTCGTACACTTTGCTGACGGTCGTCGTCGTCGCGGCGGTGGCGGCCTTGTTGTTTGCGGTCGGCCGTTGCTTTTCGGCGGCGTCGTCGTCGGCCGCGGTGGCAGTGGCGCTGCTGTTGCTGCTGCTGCTGGTGGTGTTGGTAGCGACGGCGGCAGCCAGCTGGGTGAGCGAACCCGATATGGGGGCGGCCGCGCTCATGGACAGACCCATCTTCAACAGCAGGTTGCCCTCGCTGCCCGTCTTCTTGAGCTGGAGCAGGTCGGGCGGCGGCTGCGACCGTTGCAACTGCTGCAGCCGCGTGTACTGTTCCTGCAGCGCTTTCTGCTTCTTCAACAGTTCCTGGTGCCGCTGCTCCAACTGCTCCTGTCTGGTGGTCGTCGCGACCGCTGTCGGCGCGGCCGGCGACGGCGGCGGTTGCTGCGCGGTGGCCGCCGGTGGTTCGGGCATGGGCGGTTTGCCGCAACCGCTGAGGGCCACGATGGTCAGCGACCCCTTCCGGCTTGGCGGGCTGCCGCCGGCCGACGACGACGACACCGAGCCCCTGGGCGACGACGTGGGGGCCCCCACCGCGCTGCCCGCCGTGGTCGGCGACGCCACCGGTGACTTGGAACTGGTCCGCGGGGGCGGCGGCGGAGGCATACGCTTGTTCTGCAGGTCGGGCGTCCGTTCGGGCACGGGCGGCTTGCCCCCTGCCTCCGAAGACGTGCTGCTCAGACGTCGCAATACCGGTTTCGGGGCGACCGCGACCGCCGGACCGGTGACCGGCACGGTGACCGCCGTCGCTTCCACCGCCCCCGCCGCCGCCGCCGCCGTCGGTTCCACTGCCGCTGACTCCACTGACTCTGCCGCCACCGCCGTCGCCACTGGCACCGCCGCCGGGATAGTCTGCAGTTCGTCTAGCAGAGTGTCGAGTGCGTTCTCCGCACCGGTTGGCTCGCGCTTTCCAGCACTACCGCTGCCGTCGTCTGTTCCTGTTCCGGTCTGCTCCACGACACTCCCCTGTCCAGCGACACTCCCCTGCGAAAACCACACAAAAAACCCATTTTAATAACGTTCGGTTGACTGCACAACGTACTTTGCACACGTAAACATATTATGTTATTTGTTAAGAGGATGTCGGCGCAATATTTGTTTCGTCTCTCAGGCCCACCCGCACGTCGTGGACAAAACAAAGTTCAAACAATTTTTGAATAATCTCAGGGCACAATATCAGCCATTAAAACATTTACCTCGAGCACAATATTTTTGAGGGTTCGACACGATATTACGTCGGTTTTACATTTCGTTAAATCGTTTGACTTTAAAAGTAAAAATATTTTGTTATTTTTTTTCATGTAAATTTCAACGAATATTTTGATCGTTTTCAGACGATATTTGGACGCCATCAAAAATATTGTCCTCCACAACGTCTGCAATGGGTTATTTCGCTGTCTGAGATTACTCGCAGAAACATAAGGGAAAATGTGAGTCGTTTTCGCGAATTTATTCAGAGTTTGTCTATGAGTTGCGCGCGGGCCAAAGAGAGAACTGACAATGCGCAGACATCCTCTCAATATTATGTAGGAGGTAATAATTAAATACGATAATATAATATAACGACGTATGTCAGGATCTCACTGGTATGGGTCGTTTCGCAAAGAGGACGCCGGTCGATCTATATATATTAACTAGGTATAGATCGTTCGGTAACCGGCGGTGACCACCATACCGGGGTTAAGGCTTCGGAGATCAACGAAAACAGAACTTCAGTGTGGGTACATTAATATATTTAGATCGTCTTGGCGTCCTCTTGACACGTCGTGCGGTGATCACGACGGTTATAATATATAGTTTTTTTTTCAAAATCTATATCCGACCGATTTGTCGTGGGGACCGCGAGTGACTGTCTTTCAATCGAAATAACAAACGATTACTCTCGACTTAACAACAAGGGTTTCGGCCGAGTTTTACTTTCTAAAAACGATTTAGGAACTCGCGTAAGTGTGATCAAATTATTATTATTATTATTCGAAGTCATTACAAAGATTGGACAAAAACGTCGAACGACTATCGTTTATATGACTAAACGCGTGGTATTCGTCGATCATCTATCCGAAAGACGATATGTTTAACGCTTTCACGCGAACGAGTAATTATGTTTTTCATTTTATATCTCTGGGAGTGGCCCAGAAATATTGTTATTATTCGAATTCTAATAAAAAGTGTGCTCTTGTAAAATGACATAAATCGTACATAGTATGTTATGTTTACAAACGTTTTGATAGAATAATATTTATTCGAGTCTTTATAGGATAACGATTTTTTGCCCCGAAACGAGTCGAAGGCATCCACGGCGGATAGTGTTTTTTTTTTTTAAATTGGTGGATATCTTATGTCTATGTTTAATCGTTTATTTTGTAAAAAATATCAAATTTTATTGTTTATCTCCTCCACTATCTATAGTTGTGTCTAGTAGGGTAGAGCTCGCATATTATTATTATTATTATTATTATGTTACGAAACACGTTTGCTTGCAGACTTAATTTTACTAGAAGTGTTTATCGACCGTAGGAATTGTGTGAAAAATGTTGACTGTGAGTTTTGTATAGCGATTAATATTATACAATATGACATTATTATAATGAGGCTGAAAAGAATATTTTAAAATTAAAAAAGAGTCGCATGGTAAATTGTTTTTTTTTTTTATCGAAATAATAACTGTCGAGGTCGATCGTTTGTTCATGGTATCCTTTGATTACCCACTTAATTTATTACTGGAAGAAAACTTTATCACCATGTATTGGTTTCATTTTTTAATCATTTTGAGCGGAGGTTCGATGACGAATGATCAATATCGTTCGGATTTCGTGATTTAGTGCTGACAATTATTTGTTGAGAAATGTAATCACACATAGGCGGGTTATAAGATTTAAGATTATTCTGTCCGTCGATAGAAACAAATAGATTCAAACATAATAAATAATAATATTATGCAGAGTCGCGGGGAATAGAAGACGAGCGTTTATTTTTTAAAGCTTTATTTAATTAAGCAAAATAATAGTGACGATAAACCATCATAATAACAGTTCGGGAACATCACAGGTATAATAATAATATTATAATTGGTACATTGTCTCTATTGTTGTAACAGAATATTATTCATCACGATTAATCGCATTCGACGGCGCAGGTATTATTATTTTATTGTTTCTAGACGTGCTATAGTCTGCACGAGAGACTTTATATCTAAAACGATGTGTGAAAGAGATTTTCGTTTGTTTGCCGTTTTAATTACGGGAAGTTATGCACGTCACAAACCGTCGGGTGTAAGCTTTAACTAGATATATTATATGTACTTTTTTTTTTAACAAAATTTCTTTCGCGTGTGCATAATTGATTTCATTTAAAGTCGTGGGGGAAACGGTTAGTCGTAGCGAACGTGAAATATAATAATAATATTATGCATTCTATCATTGGGTTTCTTATAATATTTTGTAGGAGCACGACGACGGTTCGAAAAATTTAGAGAGGATACGCTTCGTTTGGCGCTCCGAAACGGCTGACGGGCAAAAAAAAAAAATATTCATCTCGCGAGAAATTTATTTTTCCCGAAAATTTCGTTGGTTACCCCCAAAACCTCCACGTTTAGTACGGCACCCCGAGAGTGGGTCTACAGCGTATTTTGTAACCAGCGATTTGTTTATTTCGTCGACGAGCGCTAAATCGTACGGTTGAGATCGTACGCCTACCCATATATATGTATATGATGTTATGCGGACTCGACAGGAAATTGCGTTTTAAACGAAAACCATCATCGGACGACTCCGAGCAGGTACCTACCTATATATTATAATATCACACGATTAACCGGTAACAAGTTTATCCGCGGTAAGCACGTCTCGGCGCGGGTGCACGGAATTAAATTGTTTATTAACGCGTAGAAGGGCTAAATCATATCAATGTTTTAATAGAAATCCGAGTCGGCACGAATATAGTAATACTAATAATAATCAACATTTTTGTTACGCGCCCGCAGTCGTGACGTGGCGGGTATAGGTCGTCATATTAATATTATACGCGAGCCCAATCACTTTTTCTCGAAACGATTGAAAGACAGCCATCACACCAAATCCTTATTAATATTATATACCATATATACAATATAATACGATATTGTGATTAATTGTTGTGCGCAAACATGTTATTATTATCAATCTACGTCCAAGCTGTGTATAATTCAAATATTAATTACGTCTGTGCAGTACAACATATAAGCATTATTATCAGCGTGTGTGTGGCGCAACGCCAACCAGCTACGTGTCTAAGAAAATAATATCAATATACCATGTTGAACGCGAGTGAAAATATAAAACACTTTTCCGAACGGACGTCCACATTCAATGGTGTTTTCGTTTTCAGACATCTTTCGGGGGGGGGGGGGGGTTTATCTTCACATATCTCAAATAAAAAAGCCCAAAACGGCGTTTAAAACCGTCGTAGGCGATCCCGAATCGTAAACCACGCTTTGGTAGGTATGCACCGTTAAATATTCGTCCGTCCGAGTGTTTTATATCGTCTAATAGTTCATAATTATCTGGTAGATCGGTATTACGTCACGACCACCGAAGTAAGCATGCAGCAGCCAACAGGTGTTAAAATGATATTATCATAATATATTGATACGATATCTATTGTATTTGATCCACTACGCAACAGAGTATAGGTAAGTATATTAAGCCAAACACGGATTGCAATATAATATGATTATAGACTTGATTTAGACTTGGTCTCGTAATATAATAGAATCCGAGATAACGTTTAAGTCGTATACGCGCGAGTATAGCGCACATTGGTGGCCGTATCTGGGGAGGGGAGGTCTAGGTCCCCCAAAATGTTTAAGAGTAGTACAAGTGTTTTACATTTTTATACGTGGCCTGCAGAGTAGGTATCCGTATTAAAAATAATTTCACCGAATTTTTTTTTCAGTTACGGCTTTGAGTGCCATTGATTTTGCAGGCGCAAAGTGATCGGATGAATCGATCGTGTCCTCGCGTCTATTAATGGGTTTCATTTGTGTGTAAACACAGTGGCGTGTTTACGATTTCCATCTGGGGGTTGATATCAGACAAAAAAAATCGGCGCATCAGACGAATACTCAGCAGCCTCCCCCTTTAATCGTTACTTTACATATTTTACGTACGATGAGGTGCACTTATATGTAGGCCATGATTTTACAAACGAACTTATTGACAATTAAAACAGACTGAATAAAAAATAAAAGAAAAAAAAGGCTCAGGGAGGGGGTTGGGTAATATATCACCCAGATCACCCCTCAATCACCACAAATACGCCACTGTTTATAATAATATATAGGTAGTAATATTATTGTTAAGAAATAAAATATTATATTACAGTATAATAGTCGATTAGTGATTTTGTTACCGTGATATTCTTTCTACGACGACTGTTAAAACGTTTTGGGTTAGTAATTTTTAATTTGATTATTAGTATTCTGTGAAATTACATTGTACCATAATATGGTTATAGAGAAAAAAAAAATAGTCCGGTATTTACCAAAGTCTATTTGATCTGAAACACGGTGAGTTAATTTGCAATGGACGTCCGCGGCACACTATACATTACAATACTTGCTCACAATCTACATTATCTGTGCAGGTATTATTCACACACTATATTAA
>SSSL01000206.1:0-37406 GCA_008086715.1 Sitobion miscanthi
TTTTTTATTATCTACTCGTTTAAAACCTACCTAATAAAAGTTTATAATATTACTTAATAAAATGACTTAATCCATTTCATAAATGAATTTTTTAATATATTTTTTTAATTTTTTTGGTACAAAATATTTTTTTATTGCAATTTTTAAGTGCAATTTTGGGTTTTTTCACAGCAATAATGCAATCAATTATATAACATTTTTAGTGCAACAACATCCGAGCCCTAGTGATTAGCAATAAGCATTTTATGTTTAACCTGTCATCGTCTTGTAGAACTATTAGACATTTTGAATGTCTCCATTGTCCATTGTACTCAACGTATTGAGTTCCAAACGACTGTCTAACATCAGGAAAATCGTAGCTAGAAACTGCACTACGGCAACATTTAATTTTATCACATAAATTTAATTCTGTTTCTAAATGCTTAATATTTTGATTAAAGACTTCCGACTTGATTACCTTGCCATTAACATGAATTGTTGTAGAGTCTAAAGAAAAAATTCCAATTGATCCAAATTTTTTAATGAAAAAAATATTATTTATACATGTAAATATAAGTAGGTACCTACCTTTTGTAATCACTAGCTGTTTTTCAACATATCTCATACTATTAAGTACAAGCGGGCCTAGTTTATGAAAACTAATTACAGAATTATTGCTTTTATCATTTTCAATATTCACAAACCAATTAATTGGAATAATAAGTTTTTTAATATTTTGAAGTATCAACTGATAAAATTCCAATGAGCCCGGTTGATTTACTAAATCAATCTAAAAAAAAAATAGTAAGTTTATTATACTAATAAATTAATGTTTGAAACATTTTACTGTAATGTAAAATAGAACTAACCTTTCTTTTTTTAGGGACAGAAGACTGTTCTATGAAAGAAATAGAATGCTGTTTATTTTTATTTTCTGAATTCCCTGAAGAAAATGAACTAAATGTATCGTTTAATGAAAGTGAATACGAGCTTTTAGAAATGGTGGAATTATCCATTGTTAAATCAGGTAGTTCAAAAGAAGTTGATGTTGATGTATCGTTATATGAATAAGACTATAATAGTATAATTAATTTTTTTTAAAATTATTTTTATGCATACATTTTTAATATAAAACTAACAAATAGATTAAAACAAACTTCTGTGTCTGTAGATTCTTCATTTTCATTAATACGGGGTATGGCATATTTTTTAAGTTGTAATCTTTTCAGACATACCTAATAGTTAATAATATATTTAATATAATTTTAATGTTTGTTTGTAAATTAATACATTTTAATATTTTTGGAAATTGGAATAAACTTATATATTTATATAATTAAGTGTAGTACTTACAGTGTACTTGTTCGACCCTTCACCAGATTCCCAAGTGCTTTTAACATCACACATTTTAAAATGATTTGCACATATGTGATTATTTTTCTTCAGCAATATCCCTAAAGAATTTTTCCATATTTTCTTTTTCACCTCATCTTGAGGTATTCCAAAAAGAGTCTTTGAAATCAAATGTGGGGTTTTTATACAACAACACCTCGGCATTTTTAAATAAGGATAATTTTTTAGGTAATATAGTTGTTTAAATTGAATATCAATTATGTAATAAATAACAACAACTTATTGTCTTATATGCACTTTTCGGTGATATACCTCTATCGACACTTGAGTTGCCAAAAGACCATAAATTAACCGGTTACAGTTTGGCTCTCAAGAGTCGATATCGCTACTTTACTGTTTAGACTTTCAATCTCAACGACCATAAATTAACCGGTTACAGATCAAATTGAAAGAATACAATTAACGTAGGACTACCTTCACTTTTTAAACCTTAAATCGTCAATGACCATAAATTAACCGGTTACAGATCAGATCTAAGGAGTACGTAGAATTGTGTGGCTACTCAAACAAAACGTATAATTTTTCTGGTCGGAAACACGTTTATTAAAATTCATAAACAAACATAAATATAACACTTAATCAAAAGTCCGTACGACTGGCGTTCCACACGCACGCCCGTCGTACCTACGTCCTCGTCGACCAATTCGATGACAACGGAACTCCTTCATGCATGTGCGTACGGCGGTCTTATATATCATGTTTTGTGTCGCCTCAGCACATATTGCTTCCCAGGCACGACCTATCTTAACATTTTATAATATAAACTATTCCCACCTATATAACATACATTAAATAATAATAATTCGACGACTGTCTACAATATACGACATTATGAAGTATGAATAAGTAAATTCAGTTTATTATATAAAAAAAAAATAAAATATTACATATTTACATAGCTAAGTTATTTATATATATTTTTTTTTTTGTATATGGTATGGTATTCAATTGGTTATTAACTATAGTTTAAAATATTCAACACCGGATGCGCTAGTAGTCAGAGTACTTTGATAAGAACTTTTGAATGTCAATAAATATTGTATTAAATATTACTCGTTCGGCAACCAGTATATCTTTAATCGTGGGCTGTACACTGTATTAGTGTTATTTTGACCTGTCATGCATCAAAAAGTTAAAGACAAAATCATAACTTGCTGTTTTGTTATAGTTAATTATTTAAATACTGACGTTATTACGATGGTCGTTTTTTTATATTTTTATTTTGTACAAAGTTATTTGTGTTATTAATTATTACTAATGTGACAAAAATAAAGTCGCGATAAGAACGATGCGTTTGCAATACAATTGACGCGCCGTCTGATTCGTGTTTTTGTGCGCGGGGCGTCTCTACCAGACAAACATTATCAGTGTTATTCATAGTCAAATTGGACCTGGTTTAACAATGGTTTAATAGTAGTTTAACAATAGTTTATCTTTTTTGTTATTCATAGACAATAAACTTTACTTAGACCATAGACTAAGTTTAACGATAAACCTCTGATTTATAAACTAGGTGAATACTAGGTTTAAAGCTGATTTATTATAAAAATCACTGTTATCTTAATAATATGCATTATCATGTAATTTGATTCATTCGTGTTTTAAAAACTTGTGCGTTTTATTTATACTACTAAATTACTTACTTAAAAATGGATGTCGGTAATGTACAAAATGTTAGACGCGTAAGAAATTTAAGAAAAATATGCATTTTATTGGACAGCCGAAAATATATAAGATTCGTAAAAATCCTTACAACGAACTTACTAGTGCTGAATTTCGTTAAAAGTATCGATTTTCAAAAGCAGAATGCTTACAAATCGTAAACGAAATTCGTGACTTTTTACCTCGAGCAGTTAACAATCGCGGAAAACCAATTTCGCCGAGCTTACAATTGTTGATTGCACTTCGTTATTTAGCTAGAGGACAAGTAATTATTGATAATGTTTATAGTAATAGTTCATTTATGAATTTAAAATAAATTAAAGTACCTATATTATAATAATTTAAGGTTCAGGACGACAATGCAGACTTACATGGTGTTAGTCAACCGACAGTTAGTCGATGTTTGAGTCAAGTTGTAGAGCACTAGCATCATTAAAAAATAATTATATTAAGTTTCCATTGACCAATGAAGAGTTAGCTACTAAAAAGGCAGATTTTCGTAGAAAATTTAATATGCCTTCGATAATTGGTGCGATAGATTGTACACATATACGAATCAAAAAGGTGGCGGGTGACTACGCTCAATTGTACATTAATAGAAAAGGCTTTTATTCAATAAATGTTCAAGTAAGCCATACAACATGTATTTTATTAAAATACTCAAATTTATAAAATATAAAGTTAAAATCTTGTTAAAATTATATTTAGTACTTATAAATAATAATAATAATTTAGGTAATTTGTGATGCAAATTGTCATATATTGCATGTAATTGCTCGTTGGAGAGGAAGTGCACATGATTCAAGGATTTGGAACGAAAGTCTTATTAAGGAACAATTTGAAAATGGATCAATAAATGGTATCTTACTTGGTGATAGTGGTTATGCTTGTACTCCATATATGTTAACACCAATTCTTAATCCTCAAAACGATGTGGAGCGACAATACAATTACACACACATCAGAGCAAGAAATACAATAGAGAGATTATTTGGACAAATCAAGCAACGTTTTCGCTGTTTATTGCGAGGAATGACCATAAGTCTCGAGAACGCTAAAGTTGCTATAGTAGCATTATCAGTGTTACACAACATGAAATTACATTTTAAAAACAACTTAAATATCAATAATATAAATCCTAACGATAACGACAATAGTAGCACGGAAGATAGTAGTGAAGATGATGATTATAATGAAGAAAGTGAAAGTGATAGTTCTGCAGATGAGGACAATTATTATAATGTTGTACAAGTAAACCAAAATAGAGGTAATGTAGCAAGAGCGCAGTACATAAGACAGTTTTTTTATTAAACGTATGTAATATGTATTATTATTATTATTATTATTATTATTATTATTATTATTATTATTATTATATTATTATTATTATTAGTTAAAACTTTTTTTATTTTTATTCTTGTAACTTTTGTAAATAAAAACAAATCTCATAATATATTTTATAGTACCTAATAATTATCATATTAATATTTAACAATATATTTTTATAACAGTCGTAAATAAATAGTTTAAAAACAAATCACATAATATATGTTATTACTTAGGTATCTAAATAACTGATAACATAGTTATAAATATAATAAAGAATAATGTTTAGTATTTTATAATAATTGAAGTATAATATATAGGTATAGGTATAACAGAATTGTTGCGTAATATAATAAGTAGATGACGAGAAATTAAAAATGTAATCTGATACCTATATTTAATCAGAACAGTTTAAATCTTAAATCTGCTTCAAGTTCTCCAACTGTTTTGTTTTTAATTCATAATATTTCAATTTTGCTTCGTTTATGAGAGAGCGCTGGTGATGTTCTAAAGTCAAAAACTTTTTTTCTAATTCAAACTTTTCTTTTTGTATTTTTAATAAATTTGCTTCGTATTCAGTCATTTGTATATCTAAATTATTTCTGTTAAATCCTTGATTTTTTTTTTTTTTTGTACCTAATACAATTAATACAAATTCTAATATTAAGACATGTTACTACTTACTAAGAATTATAATATAATTATATATAATATATTAAATATTTGATATTATTTTTTGCGATATTTAATTAAATCATATAAAAAATAAATTACTAATAGCAATATAACTTTATTATATAACATAATTAGGTAGCATTTTATGATAGAAAAAGACATTACTTTTTTGGTTTGGTTATTTGTAGTAGGTGAATAATTGTATTCATTTTCATCTACTTCCTCAAGATCAGGTCTTATCATTGAACAACTTTGACTATTTTTTCGAAGGTCTTCATCGTATATTACGTCATGATCAATGATTATGTGCTTTAAATTTAAATATAACTTGTTAACAAATAAATAATTTAAATTAACATAAAATAGCTTACATCTTCAAAATCATTTGTTTGTAAAAACTCATCTAAGCTTTCAGCACATATTTGTATACCTGTATTTGAAGTCGCTGTCGATGATGCAGGTGAATCTTTTTCTAATATTTTGAAATCATTTATTACAGTTTTGTTTATGCCAATCTAAATAAGAAAAATAATAATAATCATAGTAAAAAAAAATAACAAACTCAAAATTACAATTATTATAAAAATTATAAATACTATACCTTTTTAGTTGAGCCGTCATTGTCACAGTCAAAATCGTTTGTATCTTTAATAAAGTCCATTGGCATTAAAGACTGCAATGTCATGTCTAATTTGTTTATTGATTCTGGTGGAGGACCTCCTCCAGTTTGTTTTAAATTTTGTTTATATGACGAAACATTTTTTTTGGCAACTATTTTCATTCTTTTCCATTCCCCTTTAATTTGTGTGTAATGTTCTTTGAGTTTTTGAATTACCATTATATTCTTTATAAATTTGTGACCACGCTTCTAGTTTTGACTTATTTGTATTTGTGTCACAATTTTTATTTTCAATCACTTTGATAAATGGTGTGACGATTTCAGTTAGTAGCTCTTTCTCTCCACTTTCCCAATTAACCCTTTTTTGTTTATCCATTTTAAAATAGAATCACGCAATTTAAATTATAATTTTAAATAAATAAATACCACTAATAAGCTCAAAAATACAACACGAAACTAAAAAGTAAAAATAAATTCATATAGGTAATCTAAAAATATTTTACCACAATTCATAAAATATAACGATAACAATGACATGAAAAAAAAAACACCTGAAAAACTGTAACGTTCGCATTAAAATAATAGAACATAGAATGTATTTTTACCTTATTTTTTTTTTTAGATTGGCAACAATTAGTAATAATATGGAAATTTGGGTGGCTCTATGGCTGTTTATAATAAACCAAAGATAATCCACAGTTTTTCAAAACTTAGCCTGGACCATTGACTATGTTGACTATGAATAATACATTATTAAACTCGAGTTTAACCAAGGTCTAAGAATTAAACCAAGTTTATTTAAACTTAGGTTTAACCTTAGTTTTTTACGATGACTATGAATAACACTGTATCAGTCTCCGTATCCCCAAAATAAAATTGGTGCGGCGCGTCAGTTTTACTGTGCGCGGTATATACACACTCCGGGCTTAAACTGGGAAAAAATTACAGAGGGGACTAATGTCTTCATATAGTCTCAAGCGTTCCATACATAATTTCGTCCGCGGTAGAGGACTGATTACCCCTGCGCCCCCTCGATTTAACCTCTAGCCACACTCCACGCGCCGTGTAATCCCAGCTTAAAACAACGTTTTAGATGTCAAAAGTTCAATCATAATTGTAGCATTGTGCCAATTCAAGAATTTTTATAACGTGTTATGTTATTCTAAACGTAGAACATACATCATTTCGGTTTCTGTGCAATGTACACAATTATCGGCAAGTGGCATATTATGTAAAAATCTAGTTGGCTGACGCTCGATTGTATGAACCGATAAGAACGTATTATTATTGTTATTGCGTGATGTACTAATGTCGCCATTAATGAAAACAATACTCTATTACAATATGGTGTGAACACAATATTTCAATTTATAGATTTATACGAGATGCACATACAATAATCGGTTTTTACATTTTTCATGACAAAACAAAATATCATAACTCATAAACGTTAAGGCGTGCACAGACATTCACAGTTTATGCAATACATAATATTACAGACTAATATGGTCCAATTGTGAATGAAAAATGTATTCTATAAGAAAATAAAAATGTGACAGTCCTACTATTGTCCTAGTTAGCACACTCAGGGGCAATTTTTAGGGGGGTTTGGAGTAAATATTGCCTACTTTCAAGAATAAATCTGCCAACTCTATAGTTAATGTTTTAATAATAACATTTTCTTATGACAGTGGATATTTTAACTAATTTACTAATATACATTTCTGTCGTCCAGAGAAAACTTTTTGTCGCCTAATAGATGATATATTTAATTACTGGGCAACTACCATTTTTTGTAAAAATATCGATGTTTGAAATTATTATAAAATTGTATTTATTGATTATTTATTATGTTTAATTTTGTTATTTATTTATGACGTATGTCATTTCGTTTGACAAATTGAGAATAGAAAATCCATGTGACCGATCACCGTAGGCAGTACTTATCCATAGAATAATACAATCCAAAAAAGTGATTTATTTCACGCATCACGCGACAATGCAACATGTTTTATCTGGTCGAAAGTAGTCCCGGCAAATATCTACAAATTTATTGTTTTTGATTTTATTTTAGTACTTGTTCCTACAAGCTATTACCTAAATAATTATTTCACTTTGAACCTTTCAACAGGTTATTAATTGATTATAAATACTAGTAAAATTAGTATTGGTGTAAAATAATTAATGTTCTGTTAATTTCTGCGATATTTCTTCACGACGTACGGCCGCCGTTGCGCTGCGCTGACCGTTCGGTTGTTTTCTTCGATTGCTGGGGTCTTCCGGGAGGTGAGAAAACAAGTGTTGTATATTGGCGGAAAGCTGAGAAAATTCCTTACAAAAGTATAGTGGTCTACTAATTTCCACGATTTTTTACGAAGCCTTACCGACCTACCGAATGCGCGGACGGCGATATTTCATCACGGCGTACCGTTGGCGCGGCGCTGCGGTTTTCTTCGATTGCTGGGGTCTTCCGAGGTGAGAAAACAAGTGTTGTATATTGGCGGAATGCTGAGAAAATTCCTTACAAAAATATAGTGGTAGTGATTGAAGAAAAATATAAACAATATTTTTGACAAAGGTCGGTTGCTCAATACACGGTCAAATATTAACCAAATATATCATAACGCATCATGTCAAGACAAGAATGATGTTCACTTGCAAAAGAAAAAAATTAGCAAGTTGCTAAAAACAAGAAAACACCAAAAAACTAAACAATTTTTCAAAATTAGTTTTAAGTTTATAAGATAACTATTATTGAATAATATTATAATATAAATAATATACCTAATCATATAATAAAATATGCAAAATATTTTAAACATGTTTTTAGAGTTTTTTATGAGTACTAGAAAATAAAACTCCACTCTACCAGACTACAATTCAAATTAGAAGCACAATCATAATAATTTTAACTTAATTTAAAGATTTCAATTAGGTTGCAAATATCCCAAGAAGTGACTAAATTATGCATCATAATATTTCATAATTGATGTCTACTTGATAAAAAATATTTTTAACAACAATGCAATTGTAAATTATAATTACAGGCTCCAATTATTATAAGATATAATATATATTTGATGCTAACTCCAAAAAAATAACATTTTATTCATAGTTTTAAGGCATTTTGCATTTAACAGTATGAAAAAAAATAGGCCTTCATGGGACAGGAAGCGCGCTCTGGTGTCTATAGAACTGGTAATATTTTCAATCAAGAGTGTATACGTATAGAGGTCCAGAATGACGACACCTTATCAACACGACTGACCCGATATCAGAACTGACCGGTCTCGGCGACTGATATGTGTGAAATACACTTGACTGATCAGTCAAAAACGTCGGTAACTTGACTGTCTTGTGACTGATATGTGTGAATAGACCTTTAACGTCACCACCAAACCAGCTGAATAATTGTATGGTTCAGTGTTTATACAGTGTATAAAGGTATTTTGTAGTATTCCCATTTGGATCTGTTTTAAATATATATATATACATGTATTATTCATTTTTTAAATACAAACCGGCAGACGTATTACACATAATACAATAATTTAAAAGAAATTATTCGGTATTCTACATAAGAAATAAATCTAAACAGTAGTTTGCTGTGTTAATACTACTGTGAATTTAATTTAATCATATACAAGCCTTTTACTTATTGTTATATTGCAATTGATCAAATAATACATTTTGAAACAATTGTAAGAAATTAAAAAATATTCAATAAATTGTAGCGAGCTGTGACTATTTACCTAATTACCTATTTAATTGATACTATAGTGTGTACGTAATCATATATAGTACGCGTCGTATAAATATAAATATGGATATATAATACGCGAGCGAGCGCCGCGTCACATTAATAGTTATATTAATAACGCTGCGTGTGTAGGTTAGTACATCGAATATCGAGCGCGTGACCATGAGCGGCGTACGTCAATATATATATGACTACGTATATAAATAACTCTAAAATGTCCGTATAGATCTTGTGTGATTATATGGAATAACACCACAAATTCACAATAACAACACATATATGTTAGACATCCGGCTGAAGATCTGAACCCATATTTCGCTACTGCAGTTATTGCTATTTCGATTTAAATAATATACCTATTTTATGGTGTTATTTATTACAAGTTACGGAGTTAAGTAAAATTTAGTTGTATAATATTGTTTCTATTTATAAAAAAATAGTATTGAATTTTTTCTTAAAATTAAAATGCTATTGCTATTAAAATCTTTAAATATACACTAATATTTTGCTTTTATATTTGTTCTAAATGCATATTTGAACAACAAACATTAACAAACACAATAATAATAATAATTATACAATAAATTAAAATATATTAAACTTTTTATTGAAAACTGGAGTAGGTACCAGAGATCAATCTTTATGCTTGCATACAAACATAATGTTCCATGATACAAATACATTATTAATTATTTAGATAGGTAGGTATATTATTTTTTTTCCACTACTTTTAAATAACAGGTATTATACATTTGCTTAATACTTAACTAATTTAGATTTTTTCTTCAGTTGACTACTTTTCTTTTTTAGATCTTTATTTTTTAATGCGGTGTGTTGCCTCAACCGCATTGACATATGTCATTATATCAGCTTTATGTTCAGAACACGGAAATACTGTCAAGTGTCCACTTTTGGACAGAAGCTCGTCAACCCAGTTTTGAAAAACATTTTCAGTATTGCAATGTATTTCAAAAGAATCCTCAATTGCAAAAATCCTTGATTTGGATATTATAAACCTCTCCTGGATTTCATGTTGGTTAATGTCGCCTCAGGAATATTAGAAGAGTTTTCAGCTAAATATAGTACAGTTAATTTAATTAAGTAAGTTTTTATTAAATTAATTAGTACTAACTTCTTTGAACAGCCATTTTACATGATTTAATAATTTTCGACTGACATATCCACATATATAATAAGTAATGCAATCTTTTACTGTTGATTTATAATAACTGATCAAAAATATCATCAGCTTCCCATACATCAGTATCTAAAATTTCATCTAATCTACTAGCTAGATTTTGAATTTTTATCGATCTCACAGATTCTTCAGTATTAAAAACTTCTTTAATGTCATGCAAATTAATTTTAGGAGCCGTAGTTTCCAAAATTGTGAAGTTTCCGAATTTTGGAGGTTTTAAAATTGAATAAGCGGATAATATTTTGTAGACCTCTAAGAAGGTTGGTGTACTGGGTGGTCATTTGGACCAGTAGCTTAACGACCTACACCAAAAAATTGCTATAATGTTAAAACAAAACAAATAGTTAAGAAAATATTTTTATTTTATTAGGTTAATGGAAGCAAGTAAGTCAAGATGAACTAGGAAGTACTACCATAGAACCTGCAGACCATGAATGTTATCAAGCCTCCTGAATACCGCGGTATGTTTTAGTCGTGATACTACACTTATAAAAGTTAAAATGCCAAACCCTCCGCCCATTTGACCAATTATCCGTTAATGTTGCAGAACATTTAGCTATTTAAGGTATAACTAAATGTGAATTATAGAAGTTACTTGGGTACTTTTAATTTATCCTGATTCATTTTATAAGTCAGTACATATTTAAATCAAATTTCTTCTAACAAATATTTTGATAGTTCCATTGTTGACTTTGTTGTAACCCTAAGTCTTTCAGCAGTTTGTTTCGTTAAAAAATTGTGGGTACTTATGCATTTTTTTATTTACTACATTTAACTCCCATTCATCAATACATTTCAGAGCGTCTTCTAAAACCTAATACATAAGTAGTTTATATTTTATTTTACCAATGTGTAGGTATTTAAAAACTACTATTCATTACCTTAAAATATTTTGAATTTTTTCTTATGCCCTCTGCTGGAAATTTTCTGTTCAACGAATCAAATATATCATTAAACATTTTTGAAAAATGTTCAGTTTCTTGGGGGTCTTTTAACTCTGGAACTTTTACATAATCTCTGTAATATTTCAATCCTATTGATACAGAATTACTAAACATCTGAAATATTAAAGTTTTTTTTAAATAAAAGTAGTTAATAATTGTATACCTACATTAATGCTTATTTATACCTGGGTGGCTAACTTAACATTCATTTTTGAAAAACTGTCCAAAACTAAATGTCTGTTTGTAATTTTTGGACAAACTCTTTTGGACATTTGTTTTAAGTCTTCTTGGTGTAGTTGTACATAATGTTCCCACTTAATGTAATTTTTTTCATTAGACACCCAATTATTGTTAAATAAATATTACGTAGTACTTAATACTGGTTATTTTGTTCTATTTTCTAGTTTCAATAGTAGAACTAAAAATTAATTAGTAATTACTATTTACCCTTAATGTTTTATTATTATACAATCTGTTTCTAACAGTCTTAACTAAATGTGGTGCATCGGAGAAAAAATAAATTTTACGATTTTTGTCCATTGGATGTGTTATATATTTTTAGTAATTTTCAACTGCTATTGTAACGATATATCAAGAGCCCGGGTTCCAAGTTCCAACGGTGAATTTAGTCATTCGGCAATGTAATCATTTGAGCGTTTGTTTTACTTTACACCAAAACTAGTTTTTTTCCTACGATGAGATAAAAAAAATCGTTTATGAGCAAGTTAAAGGTATTTAAAAAAAAAAGTAACTCAACTTTTAACTTAACTTAGTCGTTATTTTCATGAAAATCTATAACTTAACCAAGTTATTTTTTATTTTAGGATAACTTAACTTTAACTAGTTAAAAAATTGGTTAACTTGCCCAGCTTTGCGTTTTGGCCGGTACACACTTGGCTGGGCGTCTTGCGCTTGAAAGTGGCCGTGGGTACTTGATTCTTGTGCAAGCATGTACAATTTTAACTTGTAAGATGTAACACTTTAAGCGAACGGTTAGTGAATCGTGAATGTTTTGACTGTGTATATAACTATTTAACTAAAAAATATTTTTACTTTTTATACGCTAATCAGCCTATGCGTCATCTACACACATCAGTTTTATATCCGAATCCGATCCGTCAGTATCCGTTCAGTCACAGATCCGAGAACTTTTGAATTCTCGCCAACGATATTTTTTGTTTTGACGGACGACAATTGTTGGCGAAATGGATGACGAACATCTTATCGAATGTGTTCGACAGTATGAAGTGCTGTACGATCTTTCAAATCCAAAATATATGGACACTTCATATAAAAACGAAATTTGGAGTAAAATAGCAAAACAATTGAAATCAGACGGTAAGTTATATTAAAAAAAATATATTTATATTATATAAGAACAATACCTATATATTTTAATATCTTGATATTTTATTTATACATATCTCGAATCGAAATTTTAACTTCGAGTTACCGTGACTCTACTGTATAACATTATTTATTTCCATTGGTTGTATATGAATAATATACATAAAATCAGTACTCGAATTGGGGGGGACGCGGGCGGACGGAGTCCGCTTTCATTTTTTTCATAGACTTCAGCGTCCCCCTTCATTTAATTAAGCGGGGAACGCTAAAAACGAGTCCCCCTCTGGCCCCTGGGGATGCTTACTTTTGAACGGTGTATTTGGATTTTTTTTGTTTCGGTTATTTCTATTTTCTATAGCAAACTGCAAAGTAATGGTTATTTTTTCGCAGAAAACGGTTATCGTTGACGCACGATGTAGATAAAACGGTGAAGTCACTATCAATTGTACGTATGGATAGTGTATTTCATATACGTATGAATGATTATTACCGCCGCGGTGGTTTCATTGGTTTGTACACTACCACGATTAAAGATATCATGTCTACCTTATCTCTATTATCTGCAAGTGTGATAATTTTGAAGTGATTTCGGTTGTATTGCCGCCGTATACATGTTTCTACATTCTACTTTTGAGAACTTTTTGTTTAATTTTCACAACGGGTTACTTTACAATTTATTAGCTATGGAACGGTATTTTTTGAACTACAACCAGCGTCCGTCCTCAATTTTTTTTCCAATTCGAGCACTGCATAAAATCATATTATGTTATGACGATTGCGAACTGACGAACAGTCTTATTGAATCTTCGCATTGCCATATTTCATAGGCGGCACTTGGTAGAAACCTATGTGGGTGCAAACGTTTATGGTAATAACATTCACAAATCCATAGGGATGTTGCCCCCCAGTACCCCCTAATATATAACTATTGCTACAACAAATGTAGGTAAAAAAATTTATTTATTAATAACTATTCCAATTGGGTCTCTGTATTTCAAATATGTACATGAATATATAAAAATATTATTAAAATATAATATAATCATGAAGACAATATGATCTATTTTGAACCATATCGCTATCTAGTGACGAATTAGCTTACTGCATTATTTAATTATTATTATTACTAGTATTTTAACATTTAATCACGGACTCCGTATAATTAATTAATTAATTAATTAACTAATTAATTGAGTAATCAGATATAAAATATTGAAATGATCCATGGTTATTTTTTAATATCAAAATTACATTATATCAGTATAATTGTTAACAATAAAATAATTAAAATATTTTTACTGTTGTGATTGTCTGTGTATGGGTGCAAAATGATACTTTTGCCCCCCCAGAAAAATTGTCGTGGGTGCAACTGCACCCTCATGCCCCCCCTAGTTGCCGCCTATGCCATATTTTATCTTGTTATCCATACATAGCCTCATATTATGTAGTATGGGTATTTTATAATCGTCAAATTAACTGGCTCTAATAAATACTCGATAAGTATAAATACAAGATAATCTATTTTTGGATTTTAAAATTATCAAACTTATAACAAAATACCATACCTACTAAAATAATTAAATTCGATATAATTAATTCTGAATTATCCCTTCTTGCCACGATACAGATCCAAACTCTGAATTAAAATAATCCTTGAATTTTTCTCTCACATAAAAGGCATCCTTTGTAGCATTACCACCTTGCATCGGTAAGTTTTCTAGCCCTTTATCATTAGGTCCATTAATGTAAGTTTCATTCCTTTCATAACTGTAGTTGTTGGTATCATATTTTTAATAAAGTTATGCAATACACAAGTTGCCAGTATTATGTTATCCACATTTTTCGGCGTTGCTTGAATCCTTCTATTGTAAATTCTAAATTTTTGAGATAATATTCCAAATATATTTTCAACCACTCTTCTTGCACGACTTAAACGGTAATTGAAAATACGTTTAGAAACATCCAAATCTTGTCGTGGGTAGGGTTGCATTAAATATGTTTTCAAGGGGAATGCTTCGTCCCCTACGATAACACATGGAACTTCAGTACATGTGTAAATTAACACTGCATGGTATTCGTAGTTTGTCTTGCTCAATAGCTTTACCTAAATTAGAATGCGTAAAAATTCCACCATCGCTACTTTTGCCGTATGCACCAACATCAACTGCAATAAAATTGTACTTAGCATTAACAAGAGCCATTAGGACTACCGAGAACGTCTTGTAATTAAAGTACAACGACCCACTATTTGGAGGAGCTTGAGTGTTGACATGTTTGCCGTCCAAAGCGCCTACGCAATTCGGGAAGTTCCAAATTGTATTGTAAGTCAATGGCAATAGATTTCCACATATCTTCCGTTGGATTTGGCATCATTTCAGTATAACATACCTTATGCAAACTGCTAACCGTTCCTTTGGTGTTACAGCTTTTCTCCAATGTGTATCTTTTTTCTTTAAATATTCATACAATTTATCAAGTAACGTATTAAAACAATATTCAGACATTCTGAAATATTGATAAAATTTAGTTCCATCTTCGATCAGTTCCTTATAAAGTGTCAAGAACTCTCCTTCACTGCTTCTTTTTTGCCATGCCTCATGCACCCACTTTCGTTTCTTCGGAGTATTCTCTTGTTCATCGGTTTTTTCGTCCAAAATGATTGCAATAATTAATAATTCTTCATCGGTGAAATTTGCCATATTCACGTTGTAATGCGTAGTATTTAATATTATTAAATTAAATCAAAAAAAATATACAAAAAATACGTTATGTGTAAAAAAAACGCGCGTTTGATATATAACAGATTCAACACGACTGACCCGATATCGGAACTGACCGGTCTCGGCGACTGATATGTGTGAAATACACTTGACTGATCAGTCAAAAACGTCGGTAACTTGACTGTCTCCGATCGGATCCGTCACTGTCTTGTGACTGATATGTGTGAATAGACCTTTAACGTCACCACCAAACCAGCTGAATAATTGTATGGTTCAGTGTTTATACAGTGTATAAAGGTATTTTGTAGTATTCCTATTTGGATCTGTTTTAAATATATATACAGTGTGTTCACGGAATCAGGGAACACTTAATAACTCATTACACTGTAAATATTTTTCAATTCTGCTTGTGGGGCATTCAACTAGACTAATAGATCAAACATTTCTATAACTAACAATTTTTTTAACTCATATAGTTTGCGCATGCGCAGTACATTATCCTTTTTTTTAAATGGTAACTCCTGTTTTGAACACTATATTTGGATAGGCCTATTTTTTATAAGTAATTTTGATGAATCAAGTATGGTTCTAAATTCAAAATTGACTGAATAAGAGCCATGTAAATTTTAATAAATAATACATTTTTTATTATTTTTAAAATCATTTGTAATTAATTCTTATTGGTTATTTTTTCAATATTTGTACTTATTTTTTTTTAAGTGTTATAAACAAGACTAACATAATATGAGAACTAAATTATTTATTATAAATCGATTAGGTACAAGCAGACAACAGTTATTTTATAAAATATAAAGTTATCGAGGTTTGAAATAATAAGATAATGTTAATTAGCATAGTATTTCAGGTAATTTAATACTAGATAATCATAAGTCATAACAATAATAATATGCATTTATTGCATATGAATATGCAATATTATTAGATGTATAATATCGATAAGTGATAAATTATTTATACCTACCTATCAATTCGTAATTATTTATAAGTAGACAAACCGTTTTGATTATTAATTTTATACTCTAAAATGTAGATATTGTGAATCATTTTTGTTTTGATTGTCATAGTGCGAGTAGTTAAGTTAAAATGAACAACCAAGAAAAAGTACAAATGCTTTTAATTTATGGTAGATGCAATAGAAACTCTCGTCAGTCAGCAAAAATGTATGCTGAACAATACCCAGGTTGGTACCATCCACCACACACTTTGTTCATTAAAATAAAAAAATTATTGATTAACCATGGAGCATTTTCTGTAAAAGGAGTCCGTAACCAACAAATTAGACAAAATAATATTAATGATGATGTAGAACTTCAAGTTTTAGCATATATTAGATTGAATCCACGATCTTCGATTAGGCATGTTGGTAGAGAAGTTGGAATATCGTTCGGCCTTGTGCATAAAATTTAAAAAAAAACACAAATACATCCTTACAAACCTGAATTAGTTCAACATTTACGACCTACAGATCCAGAAAGAAGGTTAAATTGCATTGCTTGGTTGCTCGTTCAAATCGATACACAACCGTTATTTTTAAATCAGATATTATGGACTGATGAATCTAAATTCACGAATAATGGAGTTATTAATAAGCAAAACAATCGTTTATGGTCAGATGTCAATCCTCATTGGGCAGTGGATAGCCGTCACCAAACTGTGTGGGATACAAATGTTTGGTGTGGACTTATAGGTGGCAAATTATTAGGTCCGTATTTTTATGAAGAAAACTTAAATGCAAGACGATATTTAGCATTTTTAACAAATGTTTTACCATTGATGTTAGAAAATTTACCATTAGCTACACGTCAAACCCTTTATTTTCAACATGACGGAGCTCCTGCTCATAATGCTCATATTGTTCGAGATCATTTAAATCGAGTATATGAGGGAAAGTGGTTCGGCACTTATGGTCCCATTGAATGGCCAGCAAGATCTCCAGATATTACTCCACTTGATTTTTTTTTATGGGGCCATTTGAAAACAATAGTCTACGCAGATCCACCAGTAAATTTAGCCGATTTAAAAAATAAAATCGTGGTTGCCTGTAATAACCTTACCGAAAATCAAATAATGTCAGCAACCAATAGAGGATGTCTACAACGCTTTCAATTATGCGTCGAAAATCACGGAGCAAACTTTGAACAATTTATTTAATTAATTGTGTAATTATAAAAAACTGTTGTTCACTTGTACCTTATCAGTTTTTAATAAATAATTTTGTACTCATATTATGTTAGTCTTCTTTATAACACTTAAAAAAAAATACGTACAAATATTGAAAAAGTAACCAATAAGAATTAATTACAAATGATTTTACAAATTTTTAAAAATTATAAAAAATGTATTATTTATTAAAATTTACATGGCTCTTATTCAGTCAATTTTGAATTTAGAACCATACTTGATTCATCAAAATTACTTATAAAAAATAGGCCTATCCAAATATAGTGTTCAAAACAGGTGTTACAATTTAAAAAAAAGGATAATGTACTGCGCATGCGCAAACTATATGAGTTAAAAAAATTATTAGTTATAGGAATGTATGACCTATTAGTCTAGTTGAATGCCCCACAAGCAGAATTGAAAAATATTTACAGGGTAATGAGTTATTAAGTGTTCCCTGTTATTTTAAATACAAACCAACATAGCTATAATAAAGATTTTATTTTCTTTATATACATCAAATCGTTTACACATGGATCTTAGTAAATTTTCTGCGAAGCATGTTCCAGGATTTTGTGTCATACTTGTCAAAAATAAATTTTATTTAGCCTCAATTGTATAAATGATTGGTAGTACCATAGATAATGTAGGTATATCTTCTCGACTGAGTTCTTTCGTTGCTTCAAAGACCGGCTTGAGAAGAATAACATAACTTTCGATCATATTCCAATCTCTAGCAAACAATAACTGTACTTTTTTAATTTTACGTAAGTCAATTAAAATGGCATCTTTCTGCTCTAACATTCTTTGCAGCATCAAATATATACTATTCCATCGAGTGTTGACCATTTGAATAAGTTTATGTGGTGCTAAATTTAACCTTGTGTTTCTGTTAATCGTTCAGATGCGATATTGCTATGATTTTAATGCGTTACAATTGCTTTACATCGTTTCAACAGGTCAGTCATGTTACTTTCTTTTACAGCATCATCAATTGCCAACTGAAAAGTATGTGCTGTACAAGAAATGTGTTCAAAGTTACTTCCACTGTGACTAAGGGCACTGGATATATTCTAGCATTATCAGTAACAAAAAAATGGATATATTGGAGTTACTATTTTCAATTTCAATATTCCATTCTGCAATCATAGTTTTAATTTTATATATATGGCATTACCTGTATGCTCTCCTGGAAAGTAGGAACATCCAAGAGTTTTATTTTTGAGTTTAAATTTGTTCGTTAGGTAATGGCAAGTTAGAGAAATGTAAGACTGTTGTGCTTGACTTGACCAAAGATCAAATGTAAAAGAAATTGATTTTATATTTTCTAAATCCATTTTAATTTCAGTCATTAACAATTTTTTTTTGTTCGCATACAACTCTGGTATTAGTTTTTGAGATAGTAACTTACGACTTGGTAAAACATATCTATCCTCAGCAGCAGCTATCACCCTCTTAAATCCATAATCTTCTACAATTGAAATAGGTTGGTAATCCAAAGCAATCATTTCCACAATTCTTTCTGTAATCAACTTTGCTTTTTTATTATTAGCTGAAAATTTTTCAGATTTTGACATTGATTTCATGATATCTTGTTGTTGGGATGTATCTTTATTCTTTCTTTTTTTGTTATTTATTTCATTAGTATGTAATTCATTCTGATAATCTTGAAATTTTTTGGGATGTTGAGTTTTTAAATGCCTTGTCATTGTAGTTGTAGTTGAGTTTGGTGTTTTTAAATTTTTGTTACAAAAATTACATTTGGATTGATCTTCAGATATTTTCTTAAAATAACTGTAAATTTGTCTTTTTTTCAATAGTTTGTTCAGATACTTCTCTTGGTTCATCTTCATCTTCCACAATACTGTTTAATTCAGAATTATTTGTTTGAATATATTTCAACATTGACCCACTTGCCATTCTAATACATAAAGCAAATATATAAGTAATTGGTAATTACTAATTAATAAATAATAGGTACAAACTACAAACATTCCCAGCAAGAAAGTTTACCAGACAACTGCAAGGTTAATAATATTATTATTATATAAGAAATAAGATAAAAATTATAATAAATTAATAGTTTATAATTAGAGATACATATTTGAATTTGAAAGCAACAATATAAAATTATAAATCATTGAATTCAAAAAATTATTGCAACTTGTGAGTGAAGGTAATTTAATATTGGACATAATTTTTTCAAAATATTGTCCCAGTCCCTAGATATCTATTTATTATTTATTTTATACATGTATTATAATGATTAATTATTGTGTATTTGTAATTTGTATACTTATAATACAACTTTAAACAAGCAAACACACAAAAAAAGTTATTAATTGATAAAACCATATAAATAAAAATGTAATTAATTAATAATAAATAATAATAATAATTCACACAAAATAGTAAAATACAAATCATAATATTATTAATTACCTATTAACTATTAACTATTAAGTATTTACTTTATTTTTTATTTACTATTTACTATTTAGTATTAGAAAAAAATATATTTACATTTTTAATTAATTTATATTTTATTGTTTTTTTCTCATACTAAATTATAATAATATGTATTTAGCAAAACAACAAGAGATACATTATATAAAATATAAATACATACAATAATTAATTGCAGCACCCCCTAAAAGCGTAGCTTGTGCTGGAGAGCAGTTCTTATATTATATAAACTTAGAATTAATCCATAAAAATTAAAAATAAATAATTAATAACCAATATTAAGAAGTGTAGTGTAATAAAAAACAAGTGAATAATAAGTATGTAATAAAGATTTTGGCAAAACAAATAAAAAATAAGTTATAGGTATTTTATGAAAAAAATATAATACATAATAATACAAAATAAAAATGTATTATATAATAATAATTAATAATTATTATTGACAACTTACTTGAATAAACAATGATTAGATAATGTTTCTATCTACACTCTACAGTTTTGGTCTTAAGTATTAACACTATTAAATACTACAGAATTAACTCAATTAACACTATTAAGAATTAAGAGTTAAGAGTTTAAGACCTAATAAATAATAATAATTATTATTAATTAATAAACATTAAACGTATGTCGTATGCACTTACCGTATGCCGTACAACTCGTACACTGTCAAATATTCAAAACTCAAGTCACTAATAAATATTAAATAAGTAACCACTAATCAAATATAAATAACACTGATTACTATTATTAGGAATTAACGATTAATGAGTAAGTAGTAGGAATGTAGGACTCGGGACCAATGATATAAAAATATAAATGTCAAATGATTATAAAATATAAATAATAATAATAATAAATAATAATGATAAAGATATTTATATTGTTCAGTGTGTTACGAACTTCGATTATATAAATTATAAATAGTACAAAATATTAAATAATTATCAAAGTCTATAAATAATTCAATATTACAATAGCGCAAGAAATATACATATATATTATATAATAAATAATAATCAATGCCCGGACAATATCATGGTTTTAATTTTACATTTGTTTTTGTAATAAATAGTATATAATATAGAATATTGTATACACTACATATGTAAGTATATAACTATATAAATTATAGATTATAGACAATAGGAAAACTAAAAATAAAATACAATTTCGGGAGCATTTTTAGTTCGAAACATTTGAACATGTTAGAATTTTTGCTGTTCGTACACTTTTTGAGTTCGAACATCTAAAGTTCGGTTCGAGTTTTCGAACTTCGAACAGTTCGACCCACCTCTAATAATTATCTATGACCACGGTCTTATAAGATAATAGAATTGATTAAAATATTAATTAATGATAATAATAAAGAAAAATCAATTAGTTATTATAAACTGATACTAAACTTTAAAACTTGTAAAGATAAATACTAAAATGTTAATTGTAAACCATGTGGCCATGCAGCGTAGCACTACTACTTAAATAGTTAAAAATTGAATGTAGGTATAATGTAATTAATAATTCAACTAATTAGTGTATGTTTTAAACCGTTATACATATACAGACAGTTTAAGTTTCTTGAATAGCATAATATACCTAACAAAATAGTTGTTGAATCATTAAGTTTGTCAAAAATATTATATTGAACTTAAAATTACATTATACCCAAGTCGTAATTTGTGATATATTTATGTATTTTATTTGAAATTTCAATCAAAAATATATGTATTTAAGTTTATAACGTATTATTAAATGTGATGTAAATTTGATAATACCTACCACTTGGAAAGCACAACATTTGTACCTACATTAAGTTTATTGGTAAGTTTTCTTAAAATGTATACATAGAAAAATAAACCATTATGATTAATACATTAATTTGTACATACATTATTTTACATTATTATGACGTATTAACAGTTTTTATTCAAATTTTATTTTCAGTTAAATCAATATTGTTCATTCAGTTACACCACCAATAAATGTTATTCAATGTTTTAATAACACATAAGTTGTTTTACTCTTAAAATTATTGGCCGACACCAATACACCATAGCACGAACCTAATACACCTTCATATATTATTAATTTACTTATTACCACCTACTTGGACACAAAAGATGGCTGCCTATCTACATATACATACATAAAAATATAATGTTCTCTGATCAGAAGTACTTATAAGTTGCGTGTATTCAAATTTTACATTTGGCATAGTTATTATTATTAAGAACTAAGTTTATCTGTATTTACTACTAACATACTTGACCAAATGATTTGGAGGTTGATATTGAAATCACATAATTTTCTATCTTCCATTAAATTTTCCAAACGAGAACAATGACAAATAAAATTGTTGTTTCCCAAATACTATTTTAATAGTTGAAGAGACTACAAAATGAATTAAGTATGTAAACATATTTTTTTACCATCAAATTATTTGGTTATATTTATCCTTTTTTAATTTATTAGATAGTAAATACTCAACTACTCAAGTTATTTTCAAAGAAGATAAAAAATCAAATCTGCATTCCAGAAGAAACATAATCCCAATAATATAGTAAACTAAAAATATGTTAAATGAAAATAGTACATGCTATTGTTTTTTTTTAAATTTTAACAAATATTATACAATTAAGCTAATTTAGCTAACAACATCAGTCAGTAATTTAATACTTAAATGGGTTGTAAAATGTATGTTTCTTTATTAATTAAAATAAAAAATCATAAATTACTCATCTTCATTATTATACATGGTATTATTAAATAACTACTTAATTATAATATTAGGTAGGTATGTCTTAATCCTAATATTTATATATCATAAAAATATTTATATTTAAAATTATATTGTATTAGTGTTTTGCAACTGAATAGTTCCTTCTGTTTGGTTGGTATTGTTAGCTATTTATTACCATCTACGAAATCTAAGTTAAAATGTTATTAGTCCCATTTTTAAATTTTACTGTATTTTTTTAAGTTAGGGGTTAAGTTGAGTTTGTTTCAATTTTTTGAATACATGTTATGAACTTAACTCATATTTTGCATTACTGCATAACGAATATTTTGATCTAACTGTATCATTTAATTTGGAATAGATTTATCATAGTCCTTGGCTTTTAAATTATGGTAACATTTTTGAAGGGTGTTTATCCAGCAGGTGCTCTATTAAATTTTATAAATGTTTGGCTACAGTTACCTGTGCATTTCTTTGTAGTAGTAGTAAAGTCGATCAAGTACGCTTTTGTATTCTTTACTCCTTTATTCACCTATTAATTATAATAATTATTACTTATTACATACTCCTCAATTTAAGCCGAAAACTATAATGTATAACTATTATGATAATGTAGGTACACCTGATTTTGATAATAATAGAAGTATAATTTTCATATAGTAGCACTAATCAATGACGGTAAACTGTATTTTTTAATGAATTCTTATTTGATTTGATAATCCTAAATAAAAAAATATCTTAATAATTAATGGTGAAATATATTTTACACCTAATACTTAATAGTGCTAACAATGTACATATTATTATAGGTACTTAAATCTTGTGGTGGATCATTTCTAGTAAATTGGTAGATCACCCGCTATACAAATGCCCTTTATAGTGGTTCATAATAATAGTAATTTAAAATGGGGTGATTTCAGTCATGACATATTGAAATAGCTAAGTTGTTTTTTACCTTATTGTTTGTAACAATATTCATAATTATTGTGTTGTTAAAATGAGAAATGAGAATATTTGTTTTAAATTTCCTATCCTTAGTTATAAGAACTGAACATTTCGGAATTTTTTAATTACAATGATTGATCATTTTCGAGATTTTGATAAATTTTGTCAAAATTTTAACTTTAAACCCTTATAAAAAAAAAATTGTGCATATGTATTTTTAATATTTTTCAACTGCTATTGTAACAATAAATTAGGGGCCTTGTATTAAATTTTCACACATTTTGGCCCACCAAATAAAATGTTATTGATATTTATAGAAAAAAAACGACGGGTTACACTCCGGGAGTGCCGGCAGAAGTGAAAACTTAAATATTAACGCTGTGCATTTTTGATATTTTTGAATGGTTAGGTAATAATTTTGCACGAATTGCTTTAATTATCATTATAAATGTACTATAATTTTTTTGATAAAATATCATATTCATTTATTATGCTAAAATGAATTATTTAAATTTTTTTTTTTTATCAACCTTACGCCAATCATTAATTTTAGCAAGAAATAATAAAATTGAAGGTAATTGAACAAAATGAACCATCCGAGCCAAAGCGCTTCATCGAAGACAATTCAGGGTTTTGTTTGAAGAAGAAATCAATGAACTCGGTGAGTTACATTTGTATTGTGCTGTCCGCTGGTTATCTAAGGGTGAAATGCTGAAACATTTTTTTCTTTTGAGGAGAGAGGTCTTGCAATTTTTAGTAGAAAAGCAGGCAATGCCTGATGAGCGAGATTTACTGGAAAGTGAATCATGGTTATGCGATCTTGCGTTTTTAATAGATATTACACAGCACCTCAACATACTTAACCGAAAGACTGTTCGTTACCAATAATGTTCAATTTGGTTTACGGATTTAAAGCGAAACTCTCCCTTTTTTTGACGAATTTGACTAGAAATAATATCGACCATTTTCCTACGCTTGTAGATATAAGAGGAAAACTATAAAATACGTCGCCTGACATCTCGAAATACCAAACACAAATTCAATTATTGTTGCAGTCTTTTGAGAATAAATTTCAGGATTTTGAGAAGGACAAAAATATTCATGCAATATCCAGTTGGAAATCACAGAAATTCAAAACCACGTTTCCTTGAAGCAGATATTTACCGAAATTGTATCATCATAACCACAGCTGCAGTCTTCAGAAAATTTAATAAAATTTTGGAAATTAGTACCAAAAGAAGACTCTCCTGCAACGTGTGATCTTGCCTTGCAGATTTGGATCAACATATATTTGCGAAAAAGCTTTTTCTACTCTAACCTATATCAAAAATAAATATCGTAGTTCGTTAACTGCGCTTCATATTTCAGATTTGATGTTGTTATCAACATCAAATTTATCACCAGATATTGAAAAATTATTAGCTAATAAGTCTCTTCATAGATCTCACTGATGTTTTTTTTTTAAAATATTAATTAAAAATTAAAATTTAAACATGTGAAATTTAAAATGTTTTTTTTAATTAAATACCTATCCGTCCTATCTAATTAAGTATCTATTGAAAATAGAATTTTAAATGAATTATAAGTGTAAGCAAGTCTTGTTCATAACATGGCCCGCCAGCTAAATGTAATTGCAATTATAGCCCGCTTCCAAAATAAATTGGGCACCCTTGTTATATAGAATAATATATCATTAGGTTGCTTATTAAATTGTATAGGTACAGTGCCACAGTGGAAACCGAAGGAAAACCCATAATGCATTATCAGAATGACAACCGCGTTCGAAATAGTCGGCAGTGGCACACACGACACACTTACACGACGCACGTTATTAAATATTATATCCAGTAATACAGATATAATTTTATATTATTATGGACGATTAGACCAACCACCCATCATACGTCCTATATCATCGAGTCTTAGCCGACGGCGTTCGAAACGCGGCGGAATACGCCGTGTATAGCCCCGGCCTTAGCTGTTCGCTAGTCCGTGCCGACGCCGTCTTCCATTTATTTTGATTAACTACAAATAATTATAATAATATGTAAGTACCTATACAATTAATATAAGTTTTAATTTAAGAATACAAAATGAGTACTTAGGTGGGTGGTGGCTAGGTATATAGATTAATATCTTCATATTTAATAACAGCATGAAAAAAAAATTAAGCAGGATCATACTAATACTTGTAAATTTTTTTTCTCAGTGTTTTTTGTAAACGATCGTGACTTTTTGTATAGCACAATGAAACCTGTCTTAAAGGACTTGTCTCTCTTTAAGTACATACAAATTAATAAAATCGCGCCATAAATGTAGGAATTTTTATGTAGGTATATACATTTTCAAAAAGATGATATATTAATTTGCGACGTTAAATGTTAGATTCTGAGTGGAACGATGAATGTATTGATTTTACAATGATGTGTGTTTTTATATTTTTTTTTTATTTTTTTTTGTGCCTGTGTACACGGTAAGTAGTCGAAATAATGCTTCGGTTTTCAACTTCAGTATCTTTTTCGATTGGAAAGTGAATATCGTTGGTGCATTGGGAAGGTCAAAATTTAAAATTCCCAGTAATTTTCAAAAGCGCCAAGAAAAATAAGGAAAAACGAGAATTTTAACGCAAAATCGATTTTTCACAAAATTGAATTTGGTTTTTGTTGTAACTTTAAAACTAATGACCATTTACACTGGTTGTTTATATTTTCATTTTCTATACACCAAAACATTTTCCAAATATTTTGACTTATTTTGAGCTGTTTAGGGACATTATCAGTTTCCATTTTTTTAGTTTTTTTTTCTATAAATATCAATAAAATTTTATCTGTTGAGTAAAAAAGCTTGAAAATTTAATAGAAGGCTCCTAGGTTATTGTTTCAAAATCAGATGAAAAAAATTAAAAATCCTTAGTCACAGTTTTTATTTATAAGCATTTAAAGTTCAAATCTTGACAAAATACGGATAAATCACGAAAATTAACAAATTATTTTGAGTTGAGAATTCATATAAATTTTTCTTTTTAAATTTAAGATTTTAAAATGTAATACAAGATTATCCATAAGTTTGTCTACCTTTATCAAAAAAAAAATGTCTACAAGAAAGTCATTAAATTTTTATGAGCGTTTGAAATTCATACAACATATAACATTTGATATTCACTCGATTTCTCAAGTAACGATTTTCTTATTTTATTGTAATTAAAAAACGAATGACTGTAGATACTTGAAAACTTCACAGAATGTTTATATTAGTATTTTATATACACGATAAAATTTTTAAAATAATTTGACTCTTTTTGAGCTGTTTACAGACATTGTCAGTTTTCAATTTTTTTAGTTTTTTTTTCTGTAAATATCAATAAAATTTTATTTGTTGGGTAAAAAGCGTGAAAATTTAATATAAGGCTCCTGATAGCAGTTAAAAAATATTAAAAATATATAGGCACAATTTTTTTTTATAAGCATTTAAAGTTCAAATTTCGACAAAATTTATAAAATTTATAATTTAATAATTATTTTGTAGTTAAAAATGTATAAAATGTTCAACTTTTATAGCTGAAGATTGAAATTTGAAAACAAGGCTCCACGTAAATAGGTTATATGTAAATTAATTTATGCACAATAATATCATCAAATATACTTAGTAACATCATAGTCTGACTGACCGTTTTCGCTCAGAATCGTTTTTCTTATACAATGATATTATATCATTGAATTAAAATTTAAAACCATCCATTACAGTCAGTGGCGTGGTGAACGGGGTTTTATGACGCCCAGGCGTCAGGGTGGAATTTTTTTTTTTTTGGGGGGGGGGGTGGTTGGTTACATTATGGTAACCAATTACATAGAACAAAAATTAAAATATTTACAGTCACATAATAATTATAATATTATGTACTATATAATATATTAAGTCCCGAGGGAATAAATACTGGGGCATCATAGTTTATAAATGTTTACCACGCCACTGATTACAGTGACCCACTTGTAATCTACTGTACATCAGAGTGACATCCACTTACCCACCTTCTTTATGTTTAAACTAAAGTATCAATTTTAGATTCTGATCGGAGCGATAAATGTATTGATTTTACAACGATGTGTGTTTTTATATTTTTTTTTTTGTGCCTGTGTACACGATACGTTGTCGAAATAATGCTTCGATTTTCAACTTCAGTATCTTGTTCGATGGGAAAGTGAATATTGTTGGTGCATTGGGGAGGTCAAATATTAAAATTCTTATTAATTTTCAAAAGCGCTGAGAAAAACAACATGAAAATTAAAGAAAAACTATAATTTTTACGCAAAATTGGTTTTGGTTTTTGGTGTAACTCTCAAACAAATGAACGTATACATGAAATTTTCACTGGTTGTTGAATTTGCATTTTCTATACACGATAAAATTTTAAAAATATTTTGATTTATTTTGAACTGTTTAGGAACATTTTCAATTTTCAATTTTATTAGTCTTTTTTCTATGAATGACAATAAAACTTTATTTATTGGGTAAAGAGCTTGACAATTTAATACAAGGTTCCTAATATATTGTTTTAAAAGCAGTTGAAAAAAATTAAAAATCCAGTCACAATTTTTTTTATAAGCATTTAAAGTTGAAATATTGACAAATTACGTAAAAATGACAAAAATTTGCAAACTATTTTGAGTTAGAAATTCATAAAAAATTTTATTTTTAAATTTAAGATTTGAAAATGTAATACAAGATTCCTCATAAATTTGGCTACCTTGATCAAAAAAATAAATGTCTTCAAGAAAGTCAATTTACATTTTTATGAGCGTTTGAAATTCATATTTTTACAACATTTGATATTCACTCGATTTCTCATGTAACGACTTTCTTATTTTTTTTATTAAAAACAAATAACTGTAGATACTTGAAAATTTCACTGAATGTTTATATTAGCATTTTCTATACACCATACAATTTTGAAAGTTATTTGACTCTTTTTGAGCTTTTTACGGACCATTACAAATTTTAATTTTTTTAGTTTTTTTTTTTTATTAATACTAATACAATTTTATTTGTTAGACTAAAAAACGTAATAATTTAATGCAAAGCTCCTGATTTATTTTTACAATAGCAGTTGAAAAATATTAAAAATACATAGGCACAATTTTTTTATAAGCATTTAAAGTTCAAATTCATCAAATTTAAACTTTAATAGTTATTTTGTAGTTAAAATTGTATAGAATGTTCAACTTTTATAGCTAAGGATTGAAAATTTAAAACAAGGTTCCACGTTAATAGGTAAATATATAAATTACCTTATTCACTGTAATACAGTGGTCGCCGCTTATAGTGTTCACTGGTTATAAGAATCAGCCGCTTTTAGTGATCAAAAATGTCAGGAACGGAACAAACAGCTGTCTTCAGTGCATTTTTCGCCGCGTACTGTGATCAGGTTTTCGGTTATAGTGATCAGAAATAATCATGTCAGAAATAAAATTTATAGTAAAATTACCTATTTTTATGTACACAAAGGAGGAAAAACGATTACGAACGACTGTCCTAATCTTATCTAATGTGACTCACGTAATGAATGTACTTTATTTCGTAATATCGTACCTATATGTTTGAAACCGATATTTATGTTACGGTCAAAAGCCGAAATCGGGCAAACCTCAGAAATGCCCGGGCAAAACGCGAACTGCCCACAATCCTTGGGCAAATTGTCATATTTCGGCTTTTGACCGGGCATACCTAGTTATGACCAACCTCATTTGGGCAAAAAACCGTAGCGTCTTAATAACTTAACTAATATTAAATACAAATAAATAATAATCATAAAATATTGTACAGATATAATTGAATACACTTAAATAATAATAAAAATAATGATATTAAGTACTCGTATAAAAATAAACATATAATAATATTAGGTACTCTTATAAATGGGACGGCTCTCCAAGTTTTCTATTCTAAAATGCTACACGTGACGTGTGCTGCCCATGGTTTGCATAGAGTAGCAGAACACGTTAGATCTCATTTCAATTCAGTGGATAAGTTAATAGCAAGTGTTAAACAAGTATTTCAAAAAGCTCCAAGTCGTATACAATTATTTAAAAATGAACTTCTGGAGTACACTTGCCGCCAGAACCAATTATTACGCGTTGGGGAACCTGGATTAATGCAGCTGCCTATTATTGCGAGAATATACAAGCTGTTCGTCATATTATTGGATTACTCGACCAAGAAGATGCGATTAGTATTCAAAAAGCAAAAAAATGTTTAGACAAACCTAATCTTGAAAATAACTTGGCATACATAAAATCAAATTTTTCTGTTTTATCTGTAGCCATTGATAAATTGCAAGGAAAATGTCTGTCTTTAGCACTTCATTAAATATTATTGAGAATATCGAAGAAACATTTAAAACACTAAATGGTGAACATGGTAAACCAATAAATCTCAAATTAAAAAACGTATTTGAAAAAAATAAAGGTTTGTCTAAATTAAAACAATTTCAAATATCTTGGATGGTGAAGAAAATAAAAATATTGGTGAATTACTTGGTGAACTTACATGTAATGATATTGTTTATTTCAAATATGCACCAATTGTATCAGTGGACGTCGAACGCTCATTTTCAACGTACAAAACTTTGTTGGCAGACAACCGCCGTAAGTTCAAATTCGAAAATCTGGCCAAGCATTTATAATTCAATGTAACACTCAAGGTAAACATTTTAAATCGCTTACTTTTTATTTAAAATGTTTGAAGATTATTAATTGGGTAATTTTTACAGCGCTTCAGGATTCTGATCAAAGTGACTATCAGACATCAGAGTGAATGATTTCAAAACTTAAGTAACAACCTATAATAATTTGTAAGTGAAAAATTCTTAATTAATAAATTCCTTTTTTTTTTGCATATTTTGTTGTTTTTATTGCATATTTTTAGCGCATATTTAGCGATATTTAAGGTCATATTATAGCGCATATTTATGCAATTTTAAGTGCTATAAAATCCCAACCCTGGTTATTATAATATAATCTATGGTGTAATCTGAAACCGCAGAAATATGAAATATTATCTTTTGTGTATTCTTAAACCACATAATTTATTTGTTATTCTGTGTTTAAACTCTGAATGTACATTCTTAATTGTTATTGTTATTGTTTCATCAATCATTACATCATTAAAATTTAAATTATAATGGACAATCAAGAAAAAAACATCAAACCGATGAAGCTTTATACACTGTATACTTATGTTATAATAGGTAGGTTAGGTATCTATGAACAATACTTGTATACATTTAATTTATTTTGTAATGCTATTGTAATACCTAGGTATTAAAGTAAAGCAATGCACGAGTTCACAACAACTGACAAATAGAAGGTACATTATCATAGTTCATAAGTAATACCTACTAAAATATTTACAAAATTTAAGTATAACAAATAATAAAATGGTCTAACTTAATGGTATTTAAATACACTTGTTTAATTTAAAAGAAACACAGAGTGTGGGTTTTGAATTTTTTTTTATAAAACAATGAACATGAAAATTTGGCAGTAAACAATGTTTATTAGATAAATTATTAAGTTCATTTTGATTTGTGTTTTAGTATAAAATAAAGATATTGTACCGATTGAGCATAACATCATGGGTACCTATGATATTGCCTATATATATAATATAGCATAACATCATAGGTACCTATATATTTATATTTAGGTATATATTATACCTACCTCTGCATTTATAATATTTTTATTTCATGATGTACCATTTTACCTACTACATACATCATCTAATCCAGATTACTGATTGGAATAATAATTTTGTTTATTTTTTCCAAAACTAGTTACTATACCTATGTTTAAAAATTGTAATAAAATCAATTGATATTATTCTTTATCTTCTGTAATATTTCTGGGACAATTTAATAATGGGTAAATATTTGTACAGGTAAGCAGGTACCTACTAGGTACTACCTAGTTACTATATTTTAAATTTTTTTATTTTACAATTATTAATGAAAATATAGATTTTTAAGAAAAGAACATTCTTTGAAATGTAACATTTCCAGCACGGCACATAGGACATGTTGTATTTTCCTGTTGCAACTGAGTAACACACACAACACACACCCATGCATGACCACATGGTAGCACAATATATTTTTCATCGCTTTCCCCAATGCAAGTCATACACAAATTTATGTTCTCTTGTTGTATATTTTGTACTGCATCAGGATTCTGGAACAGTTGATTATCAGGTATATTTTCGTGTTCCAATTCATTTAGAATATCTCTTATTACATTAAGATTTTGATTAATAGGTGCCTGCAGATTTACAGCATCAGGGACATTATGAAGTACTGGATTTACAACCATAGGAACATCATTAGGTGTTGGACCTACTGGAAGAACAGGTTCTGGATCAGCATTATCTCTTAAAGCCCAATTTCGCTGTCTCAGTTCATATGCTCCAGTAACATGTGAACAGATTTGAAGGAATTGCCATTTTGAAATAAGTCTCAAATCATACTGCTCTGAAGCATTTTTCATTCGTCTACTATTGGCCAAAAATTTGGTTCTCAAATACCTAGTGGGACGCAAGTTGTTATGTATCTGCTGAACAATAATGTGGTAGTTGCTACTTGTGCTGGTTAAATGTCCTATGAAAAGAAAATTTTTTTTCGAATTTACATAGTTTAAGTAATTATAAATATATTTATACTTAGCTGGTAATTAATTTTTATTTCCAAACTAAACATACTAACCTTTTCATTGCTGCATATTTTTGTATACTGTTACCCTACTGTACTATAATATATTTTTTTTCCAAATTTTGAGTCATTCAAAAGTAGGTATGTGTTAAAGTCAAAAATTAAAACTATTCGATATTGACATAGAACATTAGGTATATTCTATGATATTGAATTAGTCACTATGATATTTAAATTTGATAATATTTTATAGGCTATGACGAGTATTTACTCAGTTATAGTCATCAGTAGTATCAGTCCATAACACTGAAAGGGTTAGTATTAAATTCAAATATCGTACCAAACTAATAAATAATTAAATATTGGCATTTCCACATAAATATAATACCAAATAACATAATATTTTAATATTTTATTGCATGATTGTGTTCATATTTTAAAAAAAATACATTGATAATAACACATTTATATTAAAATTAACAATTCAAATAGTTTGCTTACCTAAAAATACCCATAAACTTGGATGTGAGACTGCGAATTTCAATTTTAATGCATTATGAAAACTTTCAATATTATTGTTGGTCCGTCGTGGTAAACCATATACTGACACAATGTCTGACCCAATATTTTGTAACCAATATCTTAAAAAAAAAAAAAAATAATGTTTTCTTTGTATTTCATGAATGTTACCTAATATGCTGCAATATTTTGGCTTATTGTGATTACTTATTGAAACATAAATATTATTATGTAATATTATATTTTATACTTGTATATTAACTCAATGAACTTTGTATTCTGGGGAATCGAATTAAAAATAATAAAATAGTTCTCATTGAATGTTTAAGATTTAAAATGTCTTATACATATTTATTTTATTTTTAGCCCCATAGTCCATAGGATTGAACACATTAAATTAATATTATAAACTACTTTTATTATGTTAGAGTGATGAAATAGATAATTATTGTTATTACTAGTTATATAATATATTAATTTACAAGATGAATTACCTTTCGTAATAACTAAACAGTCTTTCCAGATGTATCCTATGGTTTATTGCAAAAGCTCGTATTAATCGAAATCCTGCATCCATGTCTTGGGCAGGCAATAATGGTAAGCATAATAGTAATTTTAACGTTTTTAATGCATTTTCGTTGGGTTGCGATTTAACTTTTAAATAACCCAACATCCAAACCTCCTAAACAAAAAAAAACATTGTGTTTATGTTCATACAATATTTATACAAACATTCATACTTGTTTGTATCCCTTAAATAGGTACCACCTACTTGATTATGATGAAACTAACACCCAACTGACCGAGCTCCTGGAAAAACGGATATCAGGACATCCCTCAAAGCTGTTTCATAATCAGTTATTATAATTTGAGGTGTTAAATTTGGTACCAGATTATGCTTTATGAACCGAATAACGCAATCATAAGAGTTCCTACTTTTACTCTCCATCAAAACATAAACAATGGGTATGGACTGAAAATATATATGTAAGTATTTAAAATTAATTACCTATTTACTTATATTGAAATCTAATTTTATACATTTTATTATATAGGTGTATGGAATAATGTCTTACATAGTTCTGAATCATACAATGTATAGTTAATAATTGATAGCCCATATTTCTGGGTACAACCTTGAATGTAGCATCTGCATGTATTTCAGAAATGCCATCTCTTACTATATTTTGTATTAAATTAGTACAGGCAAAAACACGTTTTTCCTACCATCTAATCTTCTCACACACACGCCTTAAAAAATGGAGTATTGCAACAAGAATACCGTTGAAGTTCTCCATTTTCAAACTGTGCCGCCAAGTCTACCAAAGAATTTGGTATTACAGGCATGGAACTTCGTCTGCTATGTCGCATGATAGACTCAGCAGTAGACCATGGGTACAATGCAGCTGCATCCATATGCCTGTTTCAGATGAAATCGATAATAATATTCACAAATTGTTATTAATGTCAACTATACTGTAGTGATTTACCTTCTTGCTTCTTCGTCATATAAATTTTTTAACAGCCCATTTTCTGTAGAAGCTCTTTGTTTCAACACTTCACGGAAATTCTCAATTAAATTTTCATTTACACATGGATCGTGATTATGTGGTTTGAGTACAATTATTTGCCCATTCAGTAATCTTTTTAAAGATCCGGTACAAAAATGTGAGCGAGCTTTGCTGCATTTAAAATAACTGAAATATTTATATACCAGTTATTCAATAGGAAATATATTTAGCAATGTATAAGACATAAGACATAGTAGTTTTGAAAAAGTATAGTAAGTCTGGTAAACTAGCAAGATATAAACAGCTAAATATTTGAACTAATTATTTTAGTATATAGTTCTATTATAATTTAAATGTTAATTTTTACTTGTAAAAAAGTGATTGTTCAAATTGTAGTTTATAATAAATAAGCATATTTTATTAAATTGTTGTATTTATTTATGGAACTAAATTATAGTATAAACTATTGAGTCTAAAATAAATTTAGTATAAATTTTAATATACATTTAAAAATTTTAAAAGATTGTGAAAAGTTTTATACGCAGAACTGATCTTTTTGGACTTAATTAATCTGAAAAATGTATTATTCCTTTTTTTTATAGGTTTAGTATTAGGTTTTGTATAATTTTTATTATAAAAATCATAAAAAGTATGTACAAATTTAAAAATAAAATTTCAAATTTGAATTTTAAAAAAACTTCAAAATGACTTAAAATAATTTAAAATGGTTAACAAATGTAAAGTAAAAAATTCTTATTCTATTTGTGTATTTTATTAGACGAGTATCGCTTGGGAAATAATGCATAATTCATCGAAATTCCAACCCTAATCATTATCTATGTAACATAAATCATTGAAAAATAAATATTTTTAAAATTAAAAACACAAACCTTTTTTTTGATTAAAATTAATGCTGTAAGATTACCTAAGTTTTAACTAATTATCTACGTATAAATAATTTTTAAATTCCCTACCTATATGAAAGAACATGTCACAAAAAATACTTTATCACTAATAGAATAATGAAACAAAAATTTTAAAAAGGGAAAATATTTTGCCGTCCCCTTGACAAATTCCTGCGGACGCCCTTGCATATGGTACTCATTAAGGTTCATGTATAGTGATGTTAAATTTCAGTAATTTGATAGTTACTATGAATGTATGAAACCAGATATAAATATGTAAATTAACGTTATAGGAACTAAAAAGAACTATAAAATGACATAATATAATGAAATTCTGTATGTAACTATATATACCTATAGGTACCTATATAATATTAAAATTTATATTTTTTCAAAAACTGATGGGTAGAAATTTTTATTTTAGAAGTTTTAAAATTTAAATATCCAAACAACATAATATATTCGAAATACTTACCTTGTTCCATTTTTGGTGCCATTATTTTTATATTTATGCCCAAGGTGTTTCATTGTGAATTTCAATCTTTTTTTCAATTGAAAAATTAGAAAATTATGAAAAAAAAGTTGGGTTAAAGTGAGATATGACTCGTAAGGATGTTGAAAATCGAATGGGCGATAAACATACCAACAATCAAAACACCACTATTTTATATTTTTCTGATATTTCTTATTATATTATACTTTTCTCAAAAATCTTTTAGGTATATTATGTGGGTTTTTATAAACGAGTACCTTATCGAGTGATTACCCGTGGCATGCCATGTGTCGTCCAAGTCCAATAAGCAATTTTGGGAATACACCAGTTTAAAATCAATCATTTTAAACTTTATAGAAGTTGTAATAACTGAGATTAGTGTTCCAGGTATTCCGTGAGGGAATTTTGTACAGTTTTATTACAATAGGTAAATTATAATATTCAAAGGTAACTAATTTAAATTTATAAACTAGCTAAATTTGAATGCAAGCATAAGCATATTTACAGTGGTAAATTGTAAATTACGTATCTACATATTAATAAAAAACAATATCACCAAGTACTCGTATTATTGAAATCCATAAAGGTACAAATGTCAAATGTACAATAATATAACTAATATATAATATCTAAATTAAATATTCTTTATTTAAGTTAAGTAGTAATTATTAAGTAGGGGTTATTTATTTATTTTTTTTTCATTGTGAAGCCTACCGACTGAAAATTCATAAATAAAGTAATTCACAAGCGATGTAATTAATTATTAAGTTGTATAATTTTATATAATATTATATTATAATATTTTCCTACTATAGACCTATGGCAGGTAAAAAAAAATGTTGGTTCCTAGATTGTAGAATAAATGCTATACCCAACATGTAAGTTCTTATACACGATAAAAAAAAGTTGCGTATGTTCCTATTCCTAGACAGTGAAAAATTATGTATCTATGTAACCAAACCTGAAAAAAAAATTACACATATTAATTTTGAATTCGATGATAAATCATTTCATATACCTATTCATATATTCAAAAACAAATTTTGAGCGAAAACTTGTCAGCCTATATTACTACCTACTATATAAGTAAGTACCTATTAAAGTATATATTTTACTATTAGTATTAGTATGGGATAGTCGAATTGCACTTGGGTTCAAAAAATGTAATGGTCGAACTGCACTCGTTCAAAAAAAGGAGTTAAAATTTCAGGTCATTATGGACGTTCACTTTTATTATTATAATAATATTTGACGATTTAAAAAAAAGAATAAAAAAATTATATATATAATATTACTACGAAAATTATC